>BQKZ01000373.1:154643-164888 GCA_036244855.1 Temnopleurus reevesii
TTAATCAGATTTTTACACACCAACTATCCAGTAAAGTGAGGTACATTTCTGTTAAATTTGGTTATTTGACATCTCCAAATTATTGTTTGCGTTTCTTACAAAGAAGAGGAATTATTTTTCAACGCTTTTATATAAATTGGCATCTAATCTAGAAAATTAATTATTTTTAATGTTTTACATAACCACTATAACAAAATAAAAATTGGATTGATCTTTACGCCATTATGTATCCTGACATCTTTTTCTATTTAGATGTTAAGAGGAAAGTTGTCAAATTGAAGAAAATAAAATCACTATTCAAATAAGTTTGACTAAAAGAATAAGATGATGATATAAATACCATGTTGATAAGATGCCATTCTGAGTCTATTTCCTGTTCCAGAACGAATACAGTGCTGTAGTTTTCCCTGCCAGGCGACCAGCGTAATATCCATTGATCTGGGCTCACCAGGTCTACTGTCATTGTTGGCCAGTTATCTGTCATTCAATAAAAGCAAAGTAGGGTCTAACACAAGATACTTCAGGAAACGTTGAAAGCTTAAAAGAAGAGTCTACCCAAGAATAATATTTTTTTTTCAGCAGGAGCAGACAAAAATTGGCGTGCAGAACAAAAGTTTGAAGAAAATCGGACAAGTATGATTTTTTAAAATATTTTTTGAAATGAGCAAATCAGTGAAAATTTTCAGACATCTTGCCAATTCATTGACATAATGGGTGCACTACTATTCAAATTTTTCTTTATATGAATGGTGCAAAATTCATCATTATACAGGAAGATACAAAGTTTGTATGAATGTAAACATGAACTAGGGGATTTACATTTGGGTATTTCCATGGGGTTGAGTCCATTTTTGTGACATCCAAAAACCCTAAATCTATAAATTTTTCAAACCAGGCAACTACAGTCCAATAATGACTTTACCAAAAAGAAAACACAATATCTCAACCATAAGCATTCCTCAAAGAACATAGCATATTGGAATTTGACACCTGACAATTTCTTGTACATGCAAAAGCAATGGGATGTCCATGTAAAGAAGGTAAATTTTTGTACACCTGTAGCTTCAAATCCAGAAAAGATTTCAAATTCAAATGTGTATCACTGAGAGAGAAAAAGGTAATTTTCATCAAAAGATCAAAGCTTAAGAAGATCTGAATTAATCTTCATGGTGAAGTGACAAAATGGATCACTATGTTACATGGACTTTGCATGAAAAGTGGACCCAACCCCATGAAAATACCCATGTCTGTCTTCAAGATATCCTATAGTTTAAGTTATAAGGAAATCATATTTTTGGAGAAAAGGTAACATTTTAAAACATTGAAATAAATATAATACATAGCCATTTGTGCACCTGTGAAGTCATCAGATACCAATTTATCAAAATCCTGTGATGTCATCAGATGCCATTTTGTCAAAATATTCAAACAATAATTCTGATTTTATACACCTGTTGAAGAAAAACTATTTTAGGGTAGACTTTTATTCTAACAGCAAAGACAGATGAGAGATCACAACGGAGACATTTGATGGAGGCCCTATGTGCCACAAGGCATCTGGATGATAAGCAACAGGTAACATAAATATTAACCCATTCACTACTGAATCATGTAGTTTCCATAGACTTTGTGCAGAGACTACCCAGCTCCATAGTCAATGGCTTAAGTTGAATGATAAAGTCGACCCCTCCCAAAAATACTATAAAATCCAAAGATGAGAACTTACTTAGAATGTAAAATAAATGCTTGGTGCACTGGCAGCATAGAAAATTAATGACAGCACACTTTAATGTGCTCTTGCGCTTCAGTAATCCATTCCCTTTACGGTTGTCAATAAATAAAAGCAAATCCTATTTTTCAGTATTTTTTTGAAATATCAAAATCACTCAAATTTTTATAGAAATGTATTTTAACCCATTGACTACTGAATTCTGTCATTCCCATAGATTTTGTGTAAGGACTTCCCGGTTCCTGTAGTCAAGGGGTTAAAATAATAAAGCCAAAAAATAAAGCCAGATTCTTCTATCGTGGCCCTTGTCAAGTCTGAAATATGAAGCAATTTTCTTACCTCCTTCAGAAATATTCATACATTTTGAGTGGACAGTGATATAAAGATATAACCCATGTTGGTTTTGATTAATGTCTTCAAATGGAGTCCATATTGCTCAGGATATGAAAATAAAATTCAAAAACAAAAATTCCTTTCCAGTAAGACAACAAACTTTTGATGCAATTGTGTTGGTTAGAAAGGTCATACATCAAAACCCTGATAAAGGGATTACTTTTTCATGTCCTTACACACTTAGTTTGAGAATTTTGAACTTTGAGTAGCAGTTTCTCAAAATTACTTAAATGTTACTTCAATTCCATTTATCCCATCATTACAATTGAGAGCACATCATATACAAAAAAGTGGTAAAAAAGTGGTGAAATAGAATCTCTGACCCTAATGAAGCAGCACTTTGCTTATATGATACATCTTGCCTCTTTAAACTTACCTGTTTTTACTGTGCATGGGGATATGCAATCCCATGTGTCAACCTGTAATACAAGAAAAAGTAAAGGTATAAACTGGGAGTATGAAAAAAAAAAAGAAAATCTAAAAACTAGTAAGGTAAATTTGAGAAATTGTATATTGCTGGAGGGTATAATTCATATCAATATAATTTAACACTCCGGGCAACACTGAATTCCCTTGTTCTGAAAATTGTGATCACTATTACTATCAAGTGGGTCACATATTTCTACTTGTATGTATCCGCACTAAAGCCCCGGTCACATAGTACCCTGGAAGCAACACGATTCACCCCGACTCGTTGTTCTGAGGCAGTTAACTGTGAATTAAGAAAGAGTCGGAGTGAATCGTGTTGCTTCCGGGGTCCTATGTGACCAGGGCTTTAAGGGAGAAAATCATAATATACTATATTTTCCTATTCTCGTGTCACCTTGCATAAGTTTTATGGCCCCCTCCCATTACAGGTCTTTACATAGGGGTGGGGAGGAGGGCGGATAACAGGGGAGGGGTGGAGGGCGGGTGCATCAGAATTCATTGGCAAATCCAAACCTACGCCATGCCAAATAGTGGCTGTGAAGCAGCGATCTTGAGGGTCAAAACACATAGAATTGGCAGGGATCAAACAAGTATCATCAACATATAATCAAATTATTCCCGTCCTTATGGTGCAAATGCTTTCACATCAAGCTCTTTTCAACTTAACCTGATCTCTAATTAACATGTACAAATACAAACAAACAATCAAACATAAGTATGCCAATTTTCAGCAACTTGGGTAGTGGTTTGAATGATTGGACTTGTGTAACTATCAAATAAACACCACTGAGAGATGGATTTGCAGATCACACATCATGCATCGGGGACTTTATGACAATAAGTTATCTTCAAAAGATATGAACATATCACTTCCCTTTCACTTTTTATATCAGAAACATCCAATATGATACTGGTATCAAATCCATTAATCTAAAGTTTAATACAAGAAGCCTGTTAAATGATACAGGTTTCAAATTGATTCATAGGTTTAGTATGAACCTGATAATGATACACATTTAACCTGTTGAAATTTTAGTCAATGATACCTATCCCATCCCTAAAGGCAATCCTATTACTACAATTACTGGCAATCAATGAATGATCTAGTTTAAGACTTTTCTGATCAAATAGTCTATGGCATATCTATTGCACTGGCTCTTGAGATGTAAATGCATTAGGTTGGTGCAGAAATTGAGAAATTGAGCTAAAACAGGGTCTTTTCTACTCCCCAGGCAATAGAGAAAACAATCTGAAAAACCCACCAATAGAACAGTGGAATATCATAATTCCTTTTCTCCCCCTTTATTTGTTGCATTGCAGTTTGTGGTTGGGTTGTGAATTTTTCAGACGTTTGTCACCCTCTAAAAATTCTGAATATTTGTCTTGCTGCACAGTATAAGTGTTGACATGAATAAAAAGTTGATAAGAGTGAGAAAAGATTTATGAAAGGAAATTTAAAAAAAAAAAAGGATCGGGTGTAATACAGTTACAGATGAAAGAAAAGACAGAGATGGAAGAGAATGCAAAGATTTTCCTACAATTTCTTGAAACCCACACCACTAATCATCAAAGACTAAATCAATTCCCTGGTCTGTCACATATAGCCAACACATACAATCGGAAGAAACAATGAAAAGATTCATGTTTCAATCATCACAGTCTTAAAGCACATACTTATTTATCCATCATATCTTATCTTATTAAACACAGTAACCCCCTCAGTAGTCATGATGCCGTTCTCACTAAATGCAATTTTGACTCATCGACCATCTTTTAAGCAAAGTTAAATAGTTGCTGCTAGTAGCTGTGTTAGGCTCTCCCTCTTGACACATTTACATCAAATAGTTTAATGTACTAAACAAACAACCTATTGGGCCTGAATTTGAAAACTATCACCCTCCACAGGTGGAAAGAGATGAATGAGATACTGACGTATTCGAACGTCGATGATTGGATGACGAATCACCAAGAGCTGTCAAAAAGCTTGAATAATGATCACAGTTAGACACGCTTGACTGAGATCAGCATTAAAGAGCAATCTGATACAGGAAACAATCTCCACTCAACCTTAAAGGCAGTTACAATCTGTATTTCAATTTACTGTGCACACCTTATCGTTAAAGGGAAAGTTCAGGCAATTTCTTTTGAAATTCATATTACATGGATAAAATATCAAAGATTTTCAAACCACTTCTGTCCATTTGGTAGTTTTTAAACCCCAATTTTGAGATGGTAAATTTTAAGATCAACAGCTTTTGCGATGTTGAAGTAAAATTCATGGCTGTGTGACGTAATTGGTACACTCCACTATGCATATGCAACCTTTTTCTTCTGACAACAAATGCAAGATACCATTTTGTCAAGGTTTGTTTGCACAAATGACACCAGCTCTGAAACAAAAAGGTTTTCCAATCTCTAACCACCTGACAGATAGGGAGTGATGTGCAATTTGGATCCATGGTATAGGAACTGACAAACATGATCTGAATAACATTGATAGTGAGTGTAAAGCTTTCAGCGTCATGAGCACCGATAAGGTGGACCTGTGAGCTATACAAGTAGCCACCATTATTATTATTATTATTAAAATATTCAATACACTGGGTTGTCTAAAAGGAGCTCATAAGCTGGAAGTGTGACACTGACATCATTAGAACAGGGTGCAAACTGCATTATGGATCAAATCAGCTTGTACGAAAAATGTTGGTTGTATGCGTTTTTCAGTGATCACTTGACCAACTTGGGGTGAACAGGAATTAGAAGTTATTTTCTGAAAGCTAAATTTTTGCTCTATAAGATATTTAGCATGAATTGTCACCTTGACTGAACCGTTTAAATGTATAAAATATCTTTATAAGTGTATAGCGGTGATCATGACACATGTCTTTTGGACGATATGGTAGTTATTTTTCTGATTAACAATAAGATGTAATTATCATAATTGGATTTCAGCATTTCTACACGGTGAAACCACAAATGCCAAATTGAGTAAATGTATCACGTTTCAATTATTAGTAAACCCATAATATGACCTCATGAATAAATTTAACAACCTCAGAGTCAAAGATGATATATTCATGGAAGACTTTAGCAACGAAAACCAACCAACCTCCCAACCTCCCCCCCCCCAAAAAAAACCCAAAGATTCTGTAAAACTTACAATTTTTTGCATATATTTAACTTTCTAAAAATCCTTGAAGGTTCAGCAGTCAAGAAAAAAAAAAAGTTTCACCAAAATGCCCATTAATGACAATTGTCTACATTTTTTTTTTTTTTTGGGAGGGGGCGGGCAGCTTCATGCATCTGGGGTGGCTACTTCTTTTTTCTGAGAAAGTTTGATGAACGTTTGATGACCTCAGATTTTACAGTATAATAAGGATTTTAGAAAGCCAGAATGATAACTTACACAACCGGTAACATCACTGCATTCCAGAAGGCAGGAGTCCCAAGAGTCCTGGATAAAATGAAAAGAAACATTTGATTGGTGAAACTAAAGTATCCCTAAACATATAAAATACCTAACGAGCACCATTTGCAGTAAATAGATCATAAGTAATCTTTCAAAAAAGTTAACAGCATTAATCATCAAATTTTTCATTCAAACAAATCAAATGGGATCATATGAACCTTAACTTGGTGTTGATAATGCTTAAAATCAATTAATTTACATAAACCAACAAAAGCAATTATCTAAAATGAGATGCATATTTTTGGTTTAAAATCAACAATAATCAACCACTGGTTATTCATTTAATTTGAAGGTTCAGGAACTGTGTATCTATCTGGCAGCATTTTGAGTCATTAATAAAGTTAAGAATAACTTTAAGAAAACTTGACTTTTATTGATTTATTGAGCGTTATAGTCTAAAAATATCAATAATTTACCACAATAACTGATACCAGTCTTTCTTTAAGTCTTTTGTAACTTGGTGAATACTGAAGATATCCTTCAAATTTCCTCATGTTTTATGCTTGAGGCTTTTACGACACTTAAACTGCATTTTAGATGCACTTCAAACCTCATTCTAATTTAAGAATAAAGGTTAGTTTCTCTTTCAAATTAAAGGCTTACTAAAGCAGGTGTTAAATTGCTTATTTATGCTCTTGTTTATTTATTTGATCTTCTGTAAATGATGTCCTTCCTATTCTGCTTTCGTTCTTGCTCATTTGTGAGCCTATTCAGGCCAAGAGGAGACCCAAGAGGGTTAATTATTAATACCCCCGCAATGACGCTTTGTGCATCTCATCAAGCCTGTCGGGACCTCAGTTTCCATGGTAACCAGTCCTATCTTGTTTAGCGTGTGCGATTGATAGTGTCCCTGTAATAGCATCTACAGTGCTACTTTAGTAAAATATACAGCTAAAGGTAATGATTTAGACAATATCGTGTTGAGCAAATGCATATTAACAACATTATTTAAATTTGAAAAGCTCTTATTCAATTAAAGCACTTGAAGCATGCAGACAAATTCTATGGATGATATAACATATAACTACCAAATTTATTAGCTATATATCTGACTTTAATTGCAGAATTATCATAGGCTTCACAACTATTTACAATTCTGTGCATTTGTATGTTTTTTGTACACAGAAGTCGACACATAGCTTGATGTAAATAAATCAATAAACCATTTTTCACTAATCAGGATAAAAATCTGATGTACATGTACAAAATCTTGTGTATAAAATTCTGGGATTGGAGTAAAAAAAAATCGCAGCACCCAAACAGGATTCAAAACTGCAAACATCTAGCAAACTAGGATCTAATATTATTTTACTGCTGATAATAATGTCCGTAGATTAATATGCAAACAAAACAATCCAAAAATGTTGCTTTAATGAGAGGAATAAAAAAAAAATTAATCTCCTTGATATTTTATGTCAGATACATATTGAAAATGACAAGTCCAGTTTTATGAAATGAATTGGGCAAACAAAAATATTCTAGAGCTTTAATTCACAAAGAATTATAATTTGATTGATTTCAATTATCAAATTATCTTTGAAGCTAATTGTGCATTTACATTTTCATTACAAATTTTACTAAGAAATAAAAGCAATTTAACAAGTGAAAATGTCAAATTTCATATTTTGGCAGTTTCAAGTTCAATGGACTTTTCAAATCGTAAATGCAAATGGTTGTAAAGTCAATCATACACCCCATTTATCATATTAACACTCCCTTTAACATTGCCACGACCAGACTCCTATTTAAGTTGTGTCCACTGTATATGTTTATTTTTGCAATGAATAATATAACCACCTTATTGAAGACTCCTCACTTGGTAATGGATTTATGTGGTATATTTTAATGCAAACGGTATGCTATCATTAAGTCATCATTTTCTAAAGCAAAAGCTTTGAGCGCTTTATAATTTTGTTTTACCCTCACCTTTATACAATATGCGCAATTATATGATTTGAAATAACAAGGTTAACAATGATGAAAGATAAATCAAATACTTTGATAATGAAGATAATTAGACTTTAAAGTTGAAGGAATTGTATGGTAAACCTTAAAGTATCGATATCTAAAAAAGTAGAAAAATTTACATACATACATACATGCACACACACATACTGTACACACAAATGAAACACGTCAAGGGTTAGAGAGTCCCCTAGCTATTCCTTCAAAGAATTCTTGCTATTTGTAGACAGTTTTCAGAACACTGTCCAGCAGAATATGAAAAAATAGGAAAGAAAAGAAAAAAAGCTGAGAAAAAACCCACACTGTGAAAAAAATGACTGTTTATTTGCATGGTGTAAATGCTCCTATCATCTTTATCAAAGGTGGGACAATGTATGATGTATTGCATCCTGGGTGTCGAAAGCTCGCCGCTCTCTCCCACAAGGCCACATGATTGAAAACAATTCAGACACGAAACCGGCTGCCTTAGTGAAATAAGACCCCATCAAACTGCTTTCCAATGACCATTGCTATACTACACCCTGGGCTGTTTAAATTGCAAATCATGAGCCGTGTCAAAGGAAACAGTTTAACGGAATATCATGTTCCATATTCAACATCCGAGGAGAGTATGAACTTCGTCCCAGTTTACATTGGTCCTTCTTTTACAGTTCACCTGATCTTCAAAAAACAGAGTTATTTTCACAATATCAATCTCTATATTGAAACTAGAATTCCATATGAAAGACAGGAAATAGCTGTTTTTCCTTCTTCAAATGCTATCTCCAAGATTGCTCTTGCCATCTCAATGGCAAGAGATATTGTTACCAAAATAAAAGCAATGCTGTAAATTACATCAAATTTTGAAATAAAAGAAGAATATTGCTAAAAGACTTGGAGATTTCTAACAAGGCTGAATTTCCTGATCGTTGACACTTTGTGTTATCCCATCTATTGGGGCAGATGTGACCAAAGGGGTGTTGCCAGAAAGTTGCAATCAATTGCAAATTGCAGTTCATTGGCCAATTCCAATGAAAATCGCTATTTCATATGCATCTTATCAAAAAAGAAGACAATGTGAGAATCAAAATGTGCGATTAAATTTGCAAATGACTTTCAATCAATGGTATCTTTCCAGCAACACCCCATAAGAGTTATACATTTTCCCTTTAGAAAGAATTTATGATCTCTACCTCTCTCAACCTCTATCAATGTTCGCATTTGTGTTGGTAAAATTTAAAAGAAAAAGACATCTTAAGGAGCCATTTCCTTTGGTATTTATTTATTCATTTATTCATTTGTTTTATTTCAGTAGTGTTGTCCAGTCAGTGATCACAGCACTGTTTTTCACAGGAGCCCTACAACAGAAAAACACAAGAAAAGTAAATGTAGGCAAAATAATTTAATGAGCTCAAATTTATCTGTTGTCCTTTAGAAGTGTTCTACAGGGTAACATAATTACTCTGGCTATTGCATTGCAACTGTAAGCAACACGCTGTGTTTAAAAGGAAAAAAAATCCTGCCAGGTAACCATTCCCCTCACCTGGGTCAAGTGCAGCACAATGTGAACAAATTCATTGAAGTAAATTAACGTCATGAGCAGCATTTGAACCTTCGTCCCTCCAGTTGAAAGGCAGGAGAAAAAACCAATGCACAATAACACTTATACTATAAGGGGTAATATTTTGACAGATAATAATAGAAAATTTTGAGAGATGTGGCTAGATTTGCTCTTTCAAAATGAGGAATTACACATTCCTGATTTCATATGTTGGTAAAATTACAAAGTTCAATAACACTTGTGGATTTCTCGTCATCCGGGATGCCTATTCGTTTTCCATGTCATACCTGAAGATTGTCGATTAACACATTTCCACAGGCAAGACTGACATTTCCCATTTTTGTTGCAAAACCCACAATTATGTTCCTGGAAAATGTTGACACTATAACGCTTGTGAATCCTGCTTAATCTGCTCATCTTCCGCATCAAACTTCCTGAAAGAAACTGAATTCAAGATAAACCTCATGGAGTCCAGTGATGTGTATCATAAACTGTGATAAGAAAACTTTGAACCTGTTTTTATATCAATCCATGGAAAACAATCTTATTCTTCTGTACCCTATTCACACACACACACACACACACACACACACACACACACACAAATTCAACAATGATTAGGGTAGGTACAAAGAAATTTAGTTTCCCTGTAAATACCAAGTATTCTTGTAATATGAATTTGGCAATCACCTCTCCATAGATACTGTTGATTTCTAGCTT
>BQKZ01000374.1:0-15441 GCA_036244855.1 Temnopleurus reevesii
TTTTATTTTATATTTTGTTCGTCAAATCCAATTTAGATATTATTCTTCTTGTTTGTTTATGTGAATATAATTATGATGTATTATTTTGTATTTGCAAAATTCTTTGTTTACCTTGTGAAATGATTTTTTTATTTTTCCTGTGAAAATGAAATAAAAATGAATGAATGAATGAATGAAACCAAATTTTCATGTCCAAATTTTCATGTCCACCGGTTGCTACAAGGTTTAAAGGCAATAATCAATACATGTCATAAATAAAATGCCGTGTAGCTTATCATCTAAAAATATCTTTATGTTTAAAGTAAATAAATCCGATCATATGACTCAATTATGGTTAACTATATGGACAAATATGATGATAAAAATATCACTATTATAAGTGCTTTTTACTGAACACATGAGTTCTGATCAATTTATGAGATGTTTGAGAGATATCAGGAGTCAACTTATTTTAGATTAATAGCACTTCGCCCAAATTCCCGGAGAGACATATTCAACTTTTCACAGACACTATTAACATGATTAAGGTTACTTTTAGATTTGAAAACTTGTTTGCCAATTCTGGAGAAATACAGAAAACTCAAGATCACACAAAAAATGCGCGCAATATGGGCTTTTCGAGCTGCTGAGCAAGTCTCGACTGAAAATTCCCCCAAGGACATTCTTTTTCAAAATTTTGTTCGTAAATAAGGCCAATAGATTGTTTGGTTTGGATGCCCACTAGCGGCCGACCCTCAGAAAATTGCAAGAACTGAACTTTTTTTGTGCTCACAGAGGACACATCTCAATGGAGAATCTTGTCGAATAGAGATGATCCGGGATGACTGGGGCTCTATATAGGCATCTGTTAGGGTATGAGAAGAGACAGTGGGGAGACAGGGGAGAGGGGGAGAGGGAGGATAGTTAAGAGTTTTGGTGAAGAAATATATATTAAAAAAAAAGATTGGATGCCCACAACCTACATGACCTACTGACCATCTAAAAATGGCCGGACCTGAACTTATATATACTAGGCAATATGACCCGTTGTTGTGACAGAAGGAGGGGGGGGGGGGTCCAAATCGGTCCAGGGAGTCCAGAGATATGAAAAATTGACCTTTGACCCCGGTGACCTTGACCTTTCACAAAACCAACCCCTCAAGGGCAATTCTGGGGTTCCCCTACATACACCCACCAAGTTTGGTCAAGATCCGTCAAAGGACCTCGGAGGAGTAGGGGAACAAACACACAAACAGACAAACCTTTCTCAAATTATAGGTTTTTTGGGGGGAGAGGGGGGTAATCTTCTCACTCAAATAAAATAAACACCATAAAACTTAAGCCCGACTCACACATTTGCGTTTTTAGTCTGTGTCGGCCCAGTGTTTTTTGGAAATTAAACAGACGCAGCATACGCAGATCAGACGGTGGACTGACGTTCGNGGGGGGGGGGGGGGGGGGGTAATCTTCTCACTCAAATAAAATAAACACCATAAAACTTAAGCCCGATGATGAATTTAGATTTAAAGGCGCTTCTCATTCAATTCTGAATATTTACGCACACATTTGCGTTTTTAGTCTGTGTCGGCCCAGTGTTTTTTGGAAATTAAACGGACGCAGCATACGCAGATCAGACGGTGGACTGACGTTCGGCTTGCGCTCAATGAGCGTACGCCTAGCGTCAGTCCACCGTATGACCTGCGTCTTTGTGCGTCAAGAGGGCGTTTTTAATATAAAAAAAAAACGCTGGGCCGACGCAGGCAAAAAACGCAAAGTTGTGGGTCGGCATTAAGTTTTTGTATGACGATTTCTATCTCTGGGATTACCCAAAAAATGCAACTGTCTTACACGTCATAAAACACACTATTCATTTCAAGACATGGGTGATTTCAGCTGAATAGTGGTAATGTGGAATGCTATTTGATTTTTTTTTCATAATATACCAAATTGTAAACTTCTTGAACTTTGAATGTGGGCGTTTTGTTTATTCTATTAATTTCATGGGATGTATAACCAGAGACCAATAACGCATGGACATTCATCTTAGCCTACTTTGATATTCTGATGGTCACCGCTAATTGAGCCACTGATTCAAGTGAGCAGGGCCTTTTGACAGGCATTGGAACGCTTAAACACGCACACACACATACACACTCACACATGCACAAAGCAAATCACACAAAACATACTTATGCAGAAAAAAACACACATACACACACACAAGTGCGCAAGTGCAAAAATCAGAGTTGTAAGAATTAATCAGCAATATTACTACGCATTTAATTTATACCATTTTAAAATCTTACTCAAAGACACACAAAAACACATACATACATCTTCTGGAATTACCCAAAATGCAACCGTCTTACATGTTATTAAACACACTGTAATCATTTTCAAACATAAGTGATTTCAGTTGTATGAATCACTGTATAGATTCTCTTGCGGACACAAATTTTTGGTGATTCGGATCGCGAATAAAGTAAATAAAGTAAATAAATTCAATTATATCACTTAATTAATGGTTAACGATATGGACAAGTATGATGATAGAAATATCACTATAAGTGATAACCTACCCGGATTTGATGGTGTATACTGATAGAGTACTTCCCATAGAACATTTTGCTACCATTTTCATCAGTATTTTTGCATGCATGACTGAACAAAAGACGATTTCTCTGCAGGTGTCAAATCTCACATGCGCCAAGTGGCTGGGTGAAGATGAAAAGAACCTTTGAAAGAATTTGGGCCTTTGGACAGACATTGGAACGGTTAAACACGCACGCATGCACATAAACGCACACACATACACACACACATACATGTACAGAGCAAACCACACAAAACATATATGCTTATGCAGGAACACAAACCACACATACGCACACATACGCACACACACACACACACAAACACAACTGCAATAATCAGAGTGGTAAGAATTAATCAGCAATTTTACTAAGCATTTTTATACCAGCGAAAATTTTACCCAAAGACCCACAAAAACACAAACATACATCTTCTGGAATTACCCAAAATGCAACAGTCTTCCATGTTATTAAACACACTGTAATCGTTTTCAAACATGAGTGATTTCAGTTGTATGAATCGCTGTAATTTGTCTTGCGGACAGGAATTTTTGTTGATTCGGATCGCGATCCAAATCATTTTGAATTCATAGTTCGAACGCTCCTAATGTTTGTGACAATAAAGACCGACTCACACCTTTGCGTTTTTGGCCTGCGTCGGCCCAGCGGTTTTAAAATAAAAAACGCTCTCCGGACGCAGGTCATACGGAGGACTGACGATAGGCGCACGCTCCTTGAGCGCAAGCCGAATGTCAGTGTACCGCATGATCCGCGTACGCTGTGCGTCCAGGCCGGGAGCGCTTTTCATTTCTAAAAACGCTAGGCTGACGCATGTTCAAAATGCAAAGGTGTGAGTTGGCCTTAAGATATAAAATACCTACCTACAATCTTTCTGATACGGAGACTGCTGGAAGATACTAAGGGAGGCATAAACGACGGATGAATCCACCGAATGAAACCAAATTTTCATGTCCACTGGTTGCTACAATGTTTAAAGACAATAATCAATACATGTCATAGATAAAATGCCGTGTAGCTCATTATCTAAAAATATCTTTATGTTTAAAGTAAATAAATCCGATCACATGACTAAATTAATGGTTAACTATTGGACAAAAATGATGATAGAAATATCACTATTATAAGTGCTTTTTTCTGATCAATTTATGAGATGTTTGAGAGATATCAGGAGTCAACTTATTCTAGATTAATAGCACTTCGCCTAAATTCCCGGAGAGACATATTCAACTTTTCACAGACACTATTAAGGGTACTTTTAGATTGAAAACTTGTCTGCCCGTTCTGGAGAAATACAGAAAACTCAATTTCACAGAAAACGCGCGCAATGTGCATGGGCTTTTCGAGCTGCTGAACAAGTCTCTATTGAAAATTCCCCCAAGGACATTCCTTTTCAAAATTTTGTTCGTAAATAAGGCCAATAGATTGTTTGGATGCCCACAACCGACCGACCCTCTGAGAATGGCCAGACCTGAATCTTTTTTGTGCTCACAGAGAACATATCTCGGTGTAGAATTGTGATGAATCGGGATGATCCGGGATGACTGGGGCTCTATATAGGCATCTGTTAGGATATGAGAAGAGACAGTAGGGAGACATATGGGGGTGAAGGGGAGAGGGGGGGAGGGAGGATAGTTAAGAGTTTTGGTGAAGAAATATATATAAAAAAAAAGATTGGATGCCCACAACCTACTGACCCTCTAAAAATGGCTGGACCTGAACTTATATATACTAGGCAATATGACCCGTTGTTGTGACAGAAGGGGGGGGGGGGGTCCAAATCGGTCCAGGGAGTCCGGAGATATGAAAAATTGACCTTTGACCCCAGTGACCTTGACCTTTCACAAAACCAACCCCTCAAGTGCAATTCTGGGGTTCCCCTACATACACCCACCAAGTTTGGTCAAGATCCGTCAAAGGACCTCGGAGGAGTAGGGGAACAAACACACAAACAGACAAACCTTTCTCAAATTACAGGTTTTTTGGGGGGAGAGGGGGGTAATCTTCTCACTCAAATAAAATAAACACCATAAAACTTAAGCCCGACTCACACATTTGCGTTTTTAGTCTGTGTCGGCCCAGTGTTTTTTGGAAATTAAACGGACGCAGCATACGCAGATCAGACGGTGGACTGACGTTCGGCTTGCGCTCAACGAGCGTACGCCAAGCGTCAGTCCACTGTATGACCTGTGTCTTTGTGCGTCAAGGGGGCGTCTTCAATTTTCAAAAACGCTGGGCCGGCGCAGGCAAAAAACGCAAAGTTGTGGGTCGGCCTTAAGTTTTTGTATGAGGATTTCTATCTCTGGGATTACCCCCCAAAATGCAACCGTCTTACACGTTATAAAACACACTGTATCCATTTCAAGACATGGGTGATTTTACCTGAATAGTGGTAATGTCGAATGCTATTTGAATATCTTTTCCATAATATATGAAATGTAAACTTGTTGAACTTTGAATGTGGGCGTTTTGTTTATTCTATTGATATCATGGGATGTATAACCAAAGACCGATAACGCATGGACATTCATATTTGCCGACATTGGTATTCTGATTGTCACCGCTAATTGATCCACTGATTCAAGTGAGCAGGGCCTTTTGGACAGGCATTGGAATGCTTAAACACGCACACACAAACATACACACACACACATACACACTCACAAACGCACAAAGCAAACCCCACAAAACATACTTATGCAGAAAAACAAACCACATACACATTCACACACACAATCGCGCAAGTGCAAAAATCAGAGTGGTAAGAATTAATCAGCAATTTTACTACGCATTTTATGCCAGCGAAAACTTTTCCCAAACACCCACAATAAAAACACACATACGTCTTCTGGAATACCCCAAAATGCAACCGTCTTAACTGTTATTGAACAAGATTGATTTTAGTTGTATGAATCACTGTAATTTATCGTGCGGACAGCAATTTTTCGTGATTTGGATCGCAATCCAAATCATTTTGAATTCATAGTTCGAACGCCCCTAATGTCTGTGACGGTAAATACCGACTCACACCTTTGCGTTTTTAGCCTGTGTCGGCCCACCTGTAAAAAAAAAATGTTCTCCGGACGCACGTCACACGGAGGACTGACGGTAGACGTACGGTCCTTGAGAGCAAGCCGAACGTTAGTTTACCGTATGATCCACCTTTCAGGGAGCGCTTTTAATTTCTAAAAAAGCTAGGCTGATGCAGGTTAAAAACGCAGGTGTGTGAGTAAGATATAAAACACCTACCTACAATCTTTCAGATACGGAGGCTGCTGGAAGATACTATTCGAGGCATAAACGACGGATGAATCCACCAGATGAAACCAAGTTTCTCTCTCCGATGGTTGTTATGGACACTGTTTAAAGACATATGAATCAGTAAATGTAATAAATAAAATGCCATGTAGCTTATCCTCTGAAAAATATCTTTATGTTTAAAGTAAATAAATCCGATCATATAACTCAATTAATGGTTAACTATATGGACAAATATATGATGATACTGCGAGACAGGGAGTCAACTTATTTTGGATGAATAACACTTATGGGGTGTTGCTCAAAATCAACTGCAAATCAACTGCAACTTTGCACATTGTAACGCGCATTTTCATTTGAGCGTGGTGCGCGCATTTAAAAAGACGCGCATGAAACAATGATTTTGATTGGCGCGTACCGATCAACTGCAACTTACGATCAATTGCCACCTTTGAGCAACACCCCGTTAGCCCAATTCCCGGAGTGACATATTCAACTTTTCACAGACACTATCAAGGGTACTTATTGACTGAAAACCGACCCTCCAAAAATTGCCCGAGCTGAACCTTTTTTTTGTGGGGGTGGTCTTTTCTCTCAAATTATGAAAAACACACAGTAAAATGATAGGTTCTAAGAATACAAGAATTAATGAAAATCTGTTTTAGCATTTCCGACCGACCGGCATTTTTTTTTTGGGGGGGGGGGGCTAGGGCAGGGGTTAGAAGTATAAAAAATGTAGATAAATAACAATGGTTGGTTGGTTGGTTATTACAAAATTGTGCCCGCACTCAGCTGTTTTTCAGCGAGACCGTGATAGAAAACAATTACAGAGTGAAAAAGAAATAAACATAAGCAAAATAAAATCAAACAAAGTTGAAATTCACACATGAAAATACAGACAGAAAACATATATACAAATAAATTGAACTAAACGAAATTAACAATCAATTAAATTTAAAAGGCGAAGGAGATTGTGAGTTAAAACATAAAAATCAGAAGAAAAGCATTTAAAATAAGGGGATGATAAAAGAAATTTTCAGTATGCTGTTTTTGATAGTTCTAAGGCAATATTTGGCATTTTGATTATTTCACTGGTAAAAACCTTTATGTTGTTTTTAATCTCAATTTTATTGGTAGTGCATTAAAAAGTTTCGAAGCTTGGTGTAATGGGCTGAGTAGGAGAAAGTTGGTGCGTGGTTTTAAAACGGCTATTAGTGAGTTTGAGGAGCGGAGTAAATATTTTGATTGCACATTGAATTTGATAAGAGAAGACAATTTAGAATTGTGTAGTATATTAAAAACAATTATATAATATTGGATGGCAATAAATGGAATATTCCCGGTATTTCATGAAATAAACCATCCAATATAATTATTATTATCTTTACATTAGCCTTTGACTTACCGGTATTATTGTAGAAGTACCAGAAGGCTGATCACTGCTTTGCGCATGCGTGAAAGTGAAGCCGTAAAACATGGCATAATGTTGCACGGCTTAAAACTCTAATTAATGTAGATAATAATTACCAATGTCTGTTTAGACCAATGATCCTGAAGTGTGTCCAATTCAAGTGTTTTATACAAGTCATCAGTATGAAATTTGCTATTTTCACCGTGCACATTTCTTAGGCATCGGTTCTGCAGTGGTTGCAGTCGTTTTAATAGAGTCGTTCGACCGTTCATCCAAACTGAACTACAATAATCGAATTTTGACTGGATTAATGTTTTATAGAGAATCAATGCTAGTCTTGTGTCAATTAAGTTTCTAACCCGTTTTGATGCAAAAAAAATGTCTTCAAGACCTTTTTGTTTACGTGGTCTATTTGAGTATTCCAATTTAGGTTGCTATCCAAAATAACAACAAGATACTTGCATTTAGAAACTGTAGGTAACTTTTTGCTGTTGGGTCGAATGTCAGTATTGTTCATCATCTCTCCACTTATTTAACCTTACCATCTTATACTCTTCTTATTCATCATTTTCAACTTATTCGACTTTATAATCCCATCGCTAGTTTTGTTATTACTTATAGTTTTTTACTTAGTCAACATTACTATTCAGTATTTGCTTTCAAAAGAAGGGTTTACCCAGAAATAATATTTTTTCTTAACAAAAGCAAGAAAAATTTGATGAGCAGAACAAAGAAGTTTGAAGAAAATCAGACAAGTAATGAAAAAAAAGTTTTAACGAGTTAAATTTTTTTTAGCAAATCAGTGGTAATTTTCAGACATGTTGCCAATTTGATGACGTCATGGGTGCACTCACTACTAACCAGAATTTTCTTTATAGGTACATGCAGGTAATATGAGACTGCAGGTAATATGGCACGCTTGACTTTAGAGCCATATAACTTATCTTAAACATCTTCCCAAATACTTAAAGCACTATTTATGGTTTAATCTAGTCCCTTAGCTTCATTTTGGATGCTTCAACTGTTTGTTAGGTGAGAGTTTGCTGACAATATCACCAAATATTGAAATGGTATCTAAAAATAACACCATTTTGTAGCCTTGATATAAAATTGGACATTTCGTTGATTGCCCTGCTGTAAGTCAGGTTATTGCATATGAACTCAACTCTTTACACTTTCCCAAAGCTTAATGAATCTTTTAAACAACACAGGTGTGTATTATTCTATATACTCTTCTAAATTAGCTCAAAACATATTATAAAACCTCCACGGGGAGCCTACTGTGCTGCAGGGAATAGGAGACGTCAATACCATCGTACTTACTTCTTGGTGTTGAGGGCTAATATTCATGGCTACTTTTAATAGAAATATATCATATTTGATTAAAACGTACTAACAGCTATTAATTAAGGCAATTTGAATTAGGATTACAAAAAGAGTATTTTCTGAAAATGTAGAAAAGCAAATTACACTTAACTATCCTCAAACCAAAATATGAAACGAAATGTTTTGTGCAATATTTGCTCACCTTAAGGTTGTCTTCTATGTCTCAGATATAGATAATGATATTGAAATTCAATAGTCAAACATCTCCAAAGGGAAAAAAAAGTGAATTTAAGACTTCACATTGTCATTTTAACATAGTAACCATGTCTACCATGTATCGTCTCATATTACCTGCACATGCAGGTAATATGAGACTTCTGTGACGATGTCATAATTTGCATATTAACTGTTAACATCATTGTTTGATGATCGCAAACATTCTATAAAATGAAGGATAAATAGTTTTTAATTAAAAAGAACAAGGTTTGATGGATTTATCTTCATGCATCTTTATGCAAATTATGCAAATGTCGTTTACCTGCACGTACCCTATCTAAGGTGCAATATTAATTATTTCTACAGAAAGATACAAAGTTTTTTATGAATGTTAAAATACAAACAGGTGATCTTGAAGAAATCCTATAAACGTCTTGAGGAAATCACGTTTTTGAACAAAAGGTAATATTTGATAACATTGATATGAATAGGCTATCATAAACAGACTGCTATTCATAAGGATCAATGACTCATAAGGACCGCTATTCATAACATGTAAATTCCTATACCCGAAGGGTCGCTATTCATAAAGGCATAAGGACAATTATTCATAAGGATCGCTATTCATAATAGGAAAAGAGGGTCGCTATTCATAACAACACTATACATAAGGACAGCTATTTATAATAACTCATAAGGGTCGCTATACATAATTCAGAAAGAGGTTCGCTATCCATAATAACAAATAGGGTCGTTATTCATAAAGGTCGCTTTTCATAATGGGAGAAGAGGGTCTCTATTCATAATGGGAGAATAGGGTCGCTATTCATGAAGGCCATTGTTCATAAGGGTCGATAATCATAATCGCAGAAGAGGTTCGCTATTCATAATCGGGAAATAGGGTCGGTATTCATAATCAGGAAATATGGTAGCTATTCATAAAGGCCATTGTTCATAAGGGTCGCTATTCATAATGTGGAAATAGGGTCGCTATTATATGTGTCAAAAACAAAAAAGTAAAAAGAGAATAACAAGCAGACTTATGACTTATTATGAATAGCGACCCTCTTCTTTCATTATAAATAGCGAACCTCTTCTTTCATTATGAATAACGACCCTCTTCTCTGATTATGAATAGCGACCCTCTTCTTCCATTATGAATAGTGATCCTCTTCTTTCATTATGAATAGCGACCCTCTTCTCTGATTATGAATAGCGACCCTCTTCTTCCATTATGAATAGCGACCCTCTTCTGTCATTATGAATAGCGACCCTCTTCTCTGATTATGAATAGCGACCCTCTTCTTATATTGTGAATAGCAAACCCATTCTCTGATTATGAATAGCGACCCTCTTCTTCTATTATGAATAGCGACCCCATTCTCTGATTATGAATAGCGACCCTCTTCTTCTATTATGAATAACGACCCCATTTTCTGATTATGAATAGCGACCCTCTTCTCTGATTATGATTAGTGACCCTCATGAGTATTGATTCTTATGAATAACGACCCGTATGTCTTTTTATGATTAACGACCCTCTTCTTCAATTAGGAATAGCAACCCTTATGAATGATGACCTTTATGAATAGCGAACCTCTTTTTGTTTTATGAATAGGGACCCTTATGAATAGCGACCCAATTTGGTATTATGAATAGCGACCTTTTTTGCGTATTATGAATAGTGACCCTTATGAGTTATTATGAATGGCGATCCTTATGAACAATGGCCCTTATGAATAGCGACCCTTATGAGTTATTATGAATAGCGGTCCTTATGAATAATTTTTCGTTATGAATAGCGGTCCTCATGAATAGCGAGCGGACCCCAAACAGACAGCTGTGCACATGTGACGTCATCAGATGCCACTGTGTCTAAATATTAGAACATTCATAACTTTCTTATTAAATGTCCGATTATTCTCAAACTTTTTTGTTATATTAATCTAACTTTTCTGGTCCTGTTTCAAAAAACATTATTTGGGGGGTAGACTGGACTCTTCTTTTGATATTTCTTATTTCCATGTTATAATCTTCAATTTTTTACTCCTCATCCTATCTTTCCCGCTTCTGTTTTTTTTTTAATTCACCTAACATTCTGATCACGGTGTGTACTCACTTTAAGATATGTAGAAAGATTTAAACCGAAGTGTATGATGACAGCAACAGGATTGGGAATTTGCGAAGACTTGTAGACGTAGATTCAATGATATTGAGTGACACGAGACAAACCTGTCTGGAGAATAAACAAACAGAAGAAATATAGCATTTTGGCTCATCATTTAACTTTCCTTGCGAGTATTCCATTATATCTTTTTTTCAACCATTTAAGGAAAATTAGAGAAATCGTCCATAAAATACCTTTTAATAATCCGCATCCACAAAAACACATCGATCAATGGAATGTATCTAAACCCCTCAAAAAAAAGGTAACGCAACTCAGGTTTGAAGGGAAATAACTTTTTTTTCCGATGGTCTATGAGAGTTGAAAGTGTCGATTTTACTCAAATCTTCACAGATTTTTCATCTCTTTTTTTTTTCATTCACTGAGTTGAAAGTTGAAAGTGGTGTCATTAAAGGGAAACCAACCCCTAGAATTATCGTGCTCTCATTGAACGAAGTAAAATCAGATGAACAAACTGTGAAAATTGAGCAAAATCGGACAACCCACTAAAAAGTTTTGACTTTTTAAAGTCACATAAATTTGGCAATCACTGTCGCTCATGGGGATCTGTGCGATTGGCAAAACGGACGGAATCTGTGACGTCATGTCGGACAACTCCTAATTCACTTTGTACATAGAACATTTAAAAATTGATCAATGTAAAATTCAGAGTAAGTTTGCGGCGTGAACCTTTTTAAAATACATGTAAAATCAATACAGAAATGCTGTAACCCGATTGAAAATTGGCATTTTGTTGACTTTTCTGAGAAAAGGGAGAAAATGTGAAGATTTGTGTACAGAGTGAATGAGGAGTTGTCCGACATCACGTCATGGATTCTGTCGATTTGCCGATCGCACGGATCCCCATGAGCGGTACGGATCGTCATATCTCTGTGACTTTGAAAATTCATAACTTTTGAACGGGTTGTCCGATTTCGCTCAAATTTTCACACTTTGTTCATGTGATTTTCCTTCATATCATGAGAGCAGGATAATTCCAGGGGATGATTTCCCTTTAAAAAGCTACATTATTCTTCTTTACAGTGATATGCGATATGCCCTGATTATTGAATCATGGAATGATTAGTACACTTGACAACAATGCGAAGTCAGAAGTGAAATGTTGCAAAATATACTGCTTTCAGTAGTGAATGCATGATAGAGGTAAAGCGACTCAGATTGATTTCGAATCTCCTTATTCAAATATTATAATGACAATTAAGAGACTGAAACTAATTTTGTGCTTTATCACATCAATATTTTATTGATACCTCCCGAGTCAGTAGTGGGTAGATGACCCAAACACGTTTACTACCTACTGCATTACATCTCCTCATACAGTCATAATGTTCACCGACGACCAATCTCGTCACAAGAGCCTGTCGGATGGCGCTCCCCTCTTCAACCAGAATCAGGCAAAGTTCTGCTCACGTCGTACAATTAGTCACTCACTGTCAGACCATAGACGTAAAATGTGGCATGTCTACGATCTGACAGACCTGCCAAGCTTATCCCACAAGTATTCAATGAAAATATCGACTTTGGATAACCCTGTTTTGAGTTGGCCATTGCTTGGGCCCGAAGGAGATTTGATGATCATGCATATTGGATTTTTTTTTCAAGCAACCCATCCCCCCTGCCCGAAAGGTTTACATATCACACAAAACAATAATATTGAGTTCATCAATAACAGCCTGGACAGCTTTCAAACACATATCATTCTGTAAACATAGACATTACTGAAAAACAGCAATTCTTATTGGAACACGATTTAATGTATTTCCGAAAAAAAATTAAGTCGAACGCCAATTCAATACTCCTGTGCAATGCTATTCAAATCGGAACCGGTTTGAATAGCACAGTTCAATGCACGGCGTACGGCTCTACTGTCCATGACCCACTGTATTTCGCGGAAATAGTTTATATCGTGTTTTGGGAAAAATTCAAACCAGCACTAACCGTTTTAAATAATTCAAACTGACGTTAGATACTGAACTATGCTTTTGGCAACATTTCACTTCTGACATTGCATTATAATGTGTTGTACTAATCATTCCATGATTGCATAATCAGGGGCCTGTAACATAAAGGAGATACGATAGATTGAAAATTAATTGCATCTTTTATGTTACAGGCCCCAGAGCATACGGCATATCATTGTAAAGAGGAATAATGTAGCTTTTTAATGACACCACGTTCAATTTCCATAGATCAGTGAAAGCCAGTTATCCCCGTACAAAACCGAGTTGCGTTACTTTTTTAAGGGTTTATATAGCACACGTACCCACTCTACTGCGGAATAATAAAGGAGATCTGCATTATTATCACCCTGGCTTCAGCTCGTCGCCACCAGTGCTCAAGCATTTTAAGGAATTAGTATTCATACCGGGTACCCATTCACCTCACCTAGGTTGAGTGCAGCACAATGTAGGCGAATTCCTTGCTGAAGGAAAATGAGGTCATCGGTGGGATTCTACCCGCGACCCTCTGATTTAAAGGCGAGAGTCGGAACCACTTTACCACCACGCCTTTATTGAAACATAGAGATATAAAACTGTTTTATATCTCTATGATTGAAATAAATGCTTTGATAAAGCAGCCCGTTTAGGTCATCAACATACAGAATAATGTGATAATAAATAATACTTGAATTTATGTAGCGATTTTTCCAGATGATACATAATAATAATGAACGGCTTTTATATAGCGCTTATCAACTCTTTATGAAGAATTCTCTAAGCGCTCTACAATTGCAGCATTATTACCCTGGCTTTAGCCCGGCAGCCACTTCATTAGCGCACTTGGCGTTTCAAGGAATAAATATTCCTACCAGGTACCCATTCACCTCACCTGGGTTGAGTGCAGCACAATGTGGATGAATTTCTTGCTGAAGAAAATTATCGCCCTGGGTGGGACTCGAAGCTACGACCCTCTGGTTGAAAGGCGAGAGTCATGACCACTACACCACGGCGCCTCCACATGATAACGGTCTCCGTATTATAATGTGAACAGAACATAATCAAAGAAAGTTCGATTGCTAAAAAGAAAACATGAAATGGTTCCTATTGTCGATGGATAGGCACCGCTGCTCTTTATTAATAACTGGATATGAAAACGAAAACATGCGACCTCTCCAAATAGCCGAAGAGAATTGACCCGATTTTTACCCAACGCGTGACATACCATGATAATGCTGGTTTATTGGTGAATATGATAGTCTAGTGGATACTAAACCCAAATCCGGTAAAATGGCACCCTTGGGGAAAAAATTTATTGGCATTTTAAAATTTTACGGAGACACTAAGGTGACAGGCATATACGAGATATTTTTCGCCACAACAGCTGCCGTCCTTCATGAATCTCATTTTGTGTGTCACTTTAGGGCTTCCGTAATTTTTCGATATCCATGAATGGCGAAAAACGAAAATGTAATTTTTTTAATGAATCCTCAGTGCTATACATTCAAATAAGAAAAAGTTAACACAAGAGCAAGCTGGTGATTTGTTAATATCCGACCCGTGAAGTAAATTGAGGGTCACATCATATCCTTTTGCGACATAGCATTAAGAATTCATGAAAAGATGACATTTTCATTTTTCGTCATTCGTGGATATCGACAAATTACGGAGGCCCTAAAGTGACACCGAAGATGAGATTCAGAAGGACTACTGCTGTTGCGGCGAAAAAATCTCGTATACATCTGTCACCTTAGTGCCTCCGTAAAATTGTAAAATTCCAATAAAAAAAATTTCCCCAAGGGTGCCCAAGTGGCACCCACCGGATTTGTGCTTAGTACCCCTTTGACCAGCGTTATCATAATTTGTCACGGTCCTGCTGGGATTCTACTTGGCTAAGATGAATATACATGTATTTGCCCTCCCGAGCGGGTGACTTTTGTACTACTTTTCAAGAAACATTCACTCCGTTATATTAGTCTGAAAGTGCAGACCCTAGGCTTTCGGTGTGAGCATGATACAGAGTATGCAATCTTTCACTACATGACACACTGCATTGCCTTTTGCTGTAGGAAAGAAGCAATGTTGTGTGTGATGTAGTCACACAATTCATACCCTGTACCACGTTCTGTGCATGCACACACCAAGAGCATAGGGTATGTGCTTGCAGACTACTGTTATGTATTGCAATGGAAAAGATGAATGAGAAATTCGACTATTGTAGCTGCCATATTCAAATCAAATCAAATCAAATCATTGTACTTTTCAGTTCTTTTGATAATTCAAATAATTATTGGCCTACATTCATAAATAATAATAGTAATATGACAAAAGAAATGAAAGATAGAGGCCAGCAAAGAAGCGAGGCTTGGGATGGCCCCCTACTAATTACATTAATAATCTATACATGATAAAGGCATATACACATGAACATATACAGATTGTTGCAAAGGGTTTGGGGTTCATGGGAACTCCGTCCCTCGTAGAGAAGGTTGGGGTTGGGAAATACCCCCCCCCCCCCCT
>BQKZ01000374.1:15497-29540 GCA_036244855.1 Temnopleurus reevesii
CCTCTACCCCTTCCCACCCCAACCCCGATTTGACACCTGAAGCAATCATTCCCTCCGTTTTTAATATGAAAAAAAAATTGTATGATACAAACTATGCTTGAAGATATTGAGCTAGATAGATGTTGCAAATATCTCACAAGTTAAATGCTGTACGCATCTTACAAAAATGTTCTCAACTTCATTTTCTCCAGATTAATTTCGCTGTCTTTATCGAGCCCGTATACGGTACGATGGAACTTCAGACTTTGACACTTTATTATCTTTGTAAACTTAGCAAACAAATTTGGAACCTCGAAAACTACATGTTCTTTTTACATCACGCCCAATACATAGTCTGCAAGTACAGACCATTTAACTTTCGGTGTTGCATTTTGTGCAGTACATATGCAGTGCATGATACAGCGTCTGAAATTACATACTACACTGCGTTTCCCGCTAGCCAAGGGCTTCATTATGAAATCGTCTCAATATACAGACTCTTGATTATACACTGTGCACTTTTGGGGAAAACCAAAGCCAAGAGTTTGTTGATGCAGACTACGCAATACGATTCATAAAATCTATTGAACTTAAAAATGTGCTTGAGCAGGATTTTGTGAGTTTGGCATGTTTGGGTTATTAGAATATTTGTCTTATATTCGAAGGCAGTTCGAGAGGTTATCTTGATAATTGATAATTCGATGTACCAGTCAACGATAGTGGCAATTTAACCCGTTTGATCGAAGAGAAAGATGCTCTTATTGGACCTACGAGAGGCAACCATTCTTTAGGCAGAAGTAGCATATCCAACAATTTGATTGTTGTTCAAAAAACAAGCGTCAAACGGAAGAGAAAATAATTATATTCAACTTTCTTCATAGATCGCTTAGAAGGTGACCCCTGATACGCCTGTTAAACTGGACAACCATCAACAGAAGACAATTTACATTTCGGAATTAGAAACGTCCAGAAGAGGATATCGATTTGATTGTTGAGAACAAGATAAATTACAGATTAATTTGTTTGCTCATTTCCCAAATTGTTTCAAAATGGCGGTCGTTGAGGGCCCAGATATCAAACTTTCCCCCTCTCGAATTTCTATGAAAGAATACAAAGGAGTTCGTATGCCACCGCATGTGCTTCCTGAGAATGTGGATGATCTACAAACCTTCAAGTTTCGACCCGATGATATTCTCGTAGTAACATCGCCAAAGTCAGGTAAACCAACATCTGTAAGCTGTTACAAAGAAAGATTGTTGTATTGTATCTGGGGCAGACTCTCGTGATCCGGCCCCAGTCACATAGAAGCCCGGAAGCAACATGATTCAACACGACTCTTTGTTCAGTTCACAGTTATAGCTGCCTGCGAACAAAGAGTCGTGTTGAATCGTGTTGCATTCGGGGTCCTATATGACTGGGGGAAGAAAATCTAAATTTTTGTATTATAATGCCTGAAAATAGATTATAAAAGGCACTGCACCGATTTTTAACGCCAATTTAATTCTACAAAATAGCCAAGATATATTTTTTCACTTCAAAAAGCATATTTGAAAATATAATTCACATTACCATTGTAACGAGTGGAATATATATGATTGGCTTTAACGTGGCATATTCGACTCATTATATCGGAGGCCAATGATTCTCGAAAAGGGACTATTCTTTGTCTTTATAAATTTAGTTTTCAAATATGTGGCAACACGGAGCCGAAACTGCTTATTCTCGATTGTTTTCTGGCCGTGACATGACAACCGCCGAGCAGCACCCCAGCATAATTCTGTAGAATTCACTGAACAGTTTGATACCAAATTTGTCTATCTCTCTTGTCATTGCAGTTTTACCCCCAAAATCAGGGTTTTCTCACTAGGTATATATGTCTATCCCAATCTTTGACAGGTAATGTCATTATAGTAACTGGACATTGGTAAAAGGGAATGGTCAAAGTCCTGTTGAACTTGGTTAAGCCGTAGTTACATAGGAACCCCAAAACAACACCGTTACATAGGAACCCCAAAACAACACCATTGAACACAAATGTTTGTTCTGAGGCAGCTAACTATGAACTGAACAACATGAACAAAGAGTCGTGTTTGATCGTGTTGCTTCCGGGCTTCTTACTTAGGACCAGGGATCAGTTTCTTTCTGCCGAACTTGCCAAGACACCGAATGGTGACTGCGAGCAATGCTAATTTTGTATCTTTGTTTTGTTGTTTTTTTGTTTTTTTGTTTTTTTGTTTTTTTTTGTTTTTTTAGGGAATCGCTTGGTACAATAATTTTTAGCGAGGAATAAATATCGGTGCCTGACAGATTTTCTTATCCCACCCAAATAAATTAATTGCCCGGGCGGTTTCCATACCAACGAGCGTCGAGCGGTCGCAGTCGATCGACTTGGGTAAAAAGGTCAAAGTCGCTAGATCCGATTTTTTTTGTGCAGTTGCTGCTACTTCGCCGATGGGTGATTTGTCGGTAACTGATCGATGACAAATGGGCGGTTGGTCCAAGATAGACAAGCGTCTGAACTAATACTAATCGGGGGGTCCACGTTCATATCTTAACATCCTGATCGACAGTCGCTGATCGGTTCCTAAACCCATCAACAAGGCTACAAACCAGTAGCCGGTCATGTTTGTGACCATTTAAGGCCGACTCACACTTTTGCGTTTTAGCTTGCGTCGGCCCAGCGTTTTTGACAATTAAAAGCGCTTTCCTGGACGCACAAAGACACAGTTCATAAGGTGGACTGACGTTCGGCGTAGGCTCCTTGAGCGCAAGCCAAACATTAGTCCAATAACTAATCAGCTTATACTTTGAGCTGGGGCGGTTTTTTTAACGACGCAAGCTAAATAAAACGCAGATGTGAAAGTCGGCCTTTATACTGGAATGCTCGCGCTAGAAATTGGACAAAGACAGTAGATTTTCATGATTTATGCTTGGATGGAACTAGCCTCCACATTGTGAAAGCATGAAGGTGACCTTCTGATCCGCGTCTATTATGGGCATTGACAAAAGAACATTTTCTAATATACGTTAGACTCCGACGGCATAGATGAGACTGCACGACTTAAAATCGCAGCTTCTCTTTTTATGGCATGCCATGTACAGAAATTACACTTGGTTAATAGCTGTTAATGAGAGGAATAATTCTGGCCATCCGGACTCTGGGCGAACGTGAAGCAATACACCCTCAAGAACCATCTCGAGTATACAGAAGTCAACAAAAGATGCATTCGAGGACGATAATCGTCTTCGAAAATGAATGTTTGGGTTTTTTTTTACCTACCCTATACAGGAACCCACTGGGTTAGTGAGACCATAGGACTGATTCTAGCCGATGGTGTCTGGGAGAACGTTAAACGAGATACTCTCAAGAACCATCTCGAGTTTACTGTAGTCAACAGGGATGCGTTTGATGAGGACGTCCCTCTCATCAAGTTCTACAAAGAGTTGGAGAAGATGCCTTCTCCTCGAGTGATGTTCACCCATCTACCACTGGAGTTTCTTCCGCCGGATGTCTTCAAGTCCGAGGCTAAGGTCAGTTTTGGTTTCAGGTTGAAGGGTAAAGGATTGATTGAATCTTGAAGAATAAGATCCTGACTATCAACAAGTTCTACAAGGAATTTTGACAAGATACTTTCTTCTTGGTTCATGTTTACTTTCACCTACCTACTGCTGAAGATCCTACCACAAAATGTCTTCAGTCAGTTGTTGGTTATGTAATTCTTTATAGGGTAAAGGATTGATTGAAGCTTGAAGAATAAGATCATGCCTATCAACAAGTTCTCCAATGAATTTGATAAAATACTTTCTTCTTGGTTCATGTTTACTTTCACCTACCTACTGCTGAAGATCCTACCACAAAATGTCTTCAAGCCGGAGGCTAAGGTCAGTTGTTGGTTATGTAATTCTTTTTAGGGGATACGGAATTGATTGAAGCTCGAAGAATAAGATCATGCCCATCAAGTTCTCCAAAGAATTTGATAATATACTTTATTCTTGTTTTATATTTACTTTCAACCACCTACCGTTGAAGCTCCTACCGCTGGATATCATCAAGTCCACGGCTTATGTCACTTGTTTGGTTATGTGATTCTTTTGTGGGGGAAGGGTTAAGGAATTAATGGAATCTAAAAGATGCGGGATAATGCCTGTAACCAAGTTCAACCAAAAGATGAAAAGATACAGTCTCCTCGGCTCGTAAGTTTACCTACTCACCGAGGTCTACAAAGAATCTGACAAGATACCTTAAGTTCTGTAAGTTTTTACTTTCACCCACCGACCGTTGAAGCTCCTATTGTTGGATGTCATCAAGTCCATGGCTTGTTGTTGGTAATGTAACTATTTAGGGAGGGGACTAAGGAATCGATTGAGATTCGAAGAATAAGATCATGCCTATCAACAAGTTCTCCAAAGAATTTGACAATGCACTTCTTCTTGGTTCATGTTTACTTTCACCTACCTACTGCTGAAGATCCTACCACAGAATGTCTTCAAGCCGGAGGCTAAGGTCAGTTGTTGGTCATGTAATTCTTTTTAGGGGATAAGGAATTGATTGAAGGTTGAAGAACAAGACCATGCCTATCAACAAGTTCTCCAAAGAATTTGACAATGCACTTTTTCTTGGTTCATGTTTACTTTCAATCACCTACCGTTGAAGCTCCTACCACCGGATATCTTCAAGTCCACGGCTAAGGTCACTTGTTGGTTATGTGATTCCTTTATTGGAGGAAGGTTTAAGGAATTTGATGAATCTTAAAGATGCGGGATAATGCCTCTAACCAAGTTCGACCCAAAGATGATACGCTACAATCTCCTCGGCTCGTAAGTTTACCTACTCACCGAGGTCTACAAAGAATTTGACAAGATACCTTAAGTTCTGTAAATTTTTACTTTCACCCACCGACCGTTGAAGCTACTATTGCTGGATTTCGTCAATTCCATGGCTTGTTGTTGGTAGTTTTACCATTTTGGGAGGGACTAAGGAATTGATTGAGATTCGAAGAATAAGATCATGCCTATCAACAAGTTCTACAAGGAATTTGATAAAATACTTTCTTCTCGGTGCATGTTTACTTTCACCTATCGTTGAAGCTGCTACGTACTACCGATATCTTCAAGTCGACGGCCAAGGCCCTTTGGTAATGTTACCATTTGGGGCGGTAAGGTATAGTAATTTTATTTTGCAAAAAAAAAACCCGAAATAATACCTCTCACAAAGTTCTACAAAGTTCTCATCTGGTCACCTACACTGATGGTCATAAAGGTTCCATGATTTTCTTGATTTTAAGAAATCAAGATACTTCAAAGTCATTTAAGAACTAAGTTACCGAGCGCATTGGAATAGACCACTTTCGTAATGTATTCAAATTTTATGCACGATGACAAATCATTTGGTCACCTGGTATGAAATAATCATATTTCAATAGAAGGAATTTAGATTGCAGGCAGTGGTTGTTGCTAGGTTGGTCAAGCTACAATGTTTGTCCAACCTAGCAACGTTTATGTATGTAGGTAGCATTCTGACTGTTGTAATCTCATTATTTGTTTTTACAGCTGAATGCATATTTTTTCTTGAGGCAATCGTGAATAAATTTGAATACATTACGAAAGTAATCTATTTGGCCAGGTTGATTCATTGTACAGTTTTAAAGAACACAATAAAATTGGGCTAAACACACCGAGTCTTGCTTCAATAAACACAGACAATTGCCGTTCAAAATACGAATGGTAAAGCCTCCCCCCCAACATACACACACACACACACACACACACACACACACAGAGGAGCGAAAATTGTCGCAGCGTCTTGTCGCTCCTGTGTGAACGCCACTTAATTGCACAAAACTTAAAGGGGAACTACACTCAGACATTAAATTGCTATCATTAAATGGAAAAAAATAAGAAGAGCAAACTGTGAAAATTTGGGCAAATTGGATAATCCATTCAAAAGTTATGAATTTTCAACGTTTTGATTTACAACCCTCATGGGCTCCTTAAATTGGCAAACGTACAGGCAAAAATGGCTGCCAACATGGAGAACTCTCCATTCACTTTGTACACAAAATTTCACATTTTCCTCTTTTTCCAGAAAAGTAGACAGGGTTTTATTTTTTGCGGTTAAACATATTATAGCCACATCAATTCTGCAAGCATTTCAGAAAGAACAGTGGTGATTCCTCATTTGAAATTTGATGTTGATCCATTTTCAATAAATTTATATACAAAGTGAATGAGGAGTTCTCCATGTATGACATCACAGATTATGCTAATTGGCTATATGTTGCCAATTCAAGGATGCCCAGCACAGTTGGAAATGATTACTTTGAAAATTCATAACTTTTGAACGGATTACCCGATTTTGCTCAAATTATCACAGTTTGTTCATCTGATTTTTCTTCATTTACTGACTATACATTATTGTCTGGGTGTAATTCCCCCTTAAGCCCGTGACGTACTGCACATTTCAGCGATTTGTTGTCTATCATTAACAGACCTTGTTTATGTTAATCAATAATCATCCATATTTATCCCCCTTCAGATCATTTACAGTGCACGAAACCCAAAGGACGTCCTAGCATCTCTCTACAGATTTATAGGGGAAACTCCGGAGAGCGGTAATATAACTTGGCCAATGCTCTTTTCATCGATTTTTACAGATGAGTGTAAGTTTTTGCTTTTCCCACTTTTGTCTCCTTGATTGTTTTTAATTGAAGAGAGTTGATCAGTTGTCTCACTATGTGCAAACGTATAGTATAGTGAAGTTTCGACTGCTATATACTGCTAGCCTTCATCAGACTATATGAAGATAGACTACGCTGCGCGCGCCTTATATTGGCTCGGGAGAGGCCCGGAGCGATCGGGTGCATGTTCCTAGCGCCGTGATTGGTGGCTGCCGTTGACCAATAGTCTGATAAAGGCTAGCAGTATACATGGTATATATAGCAGCCGAAACCTCACTATACTAACGTTCTACGTTTGCACATCGTAAGACAATTGATCAACTCTCTTCAATTATTCTTCACCACGATGAACCTCTTTCAAACCATTGATTGTTTTTGTTTGTTAAATATGACTTATTAATCTCAAATAATAATGTACGATAAACTTTATAGATATGATCCTTCAAGTTGGTTTATCTAACTTTTCTGCTACATAAATAATTCTTGTCTTATCCCAACATGGATAAACACTGATTGACAGTGTTTCTGCTACAGTTGAAAAAAGGGGGGTATTGATAATTCGAATTTTGAGGTATCTGGGGTAGTTTAACTTTGGCTAGAAATGGCGCAATTTAAAATCATAAAATGAACAAAGAGTTTAAAACGGCTATTGGATCGTGAGCAAATCATTTTGTTTTCATGTTCGTTGCTGCGTTTTGAAACCATTTTTGGAGATTATTTTAAACATCCTGCCAATTGTAGATTATACTGGCCACGAATGTCTATCTATATTTGCGTTTGAATACACTCTATCAATAATTTATTTCATCTTTAAATCTAATAGTTTTTTTTTTGTCAATGTACTAAAACTTATCGCGAAATGTGATAGAAGAATAAACAGTTCATAAAGTGTTCTATTGGCTTAAAAAATGTTGTCGGAATACCATCCCGATTTAAAGTCTGTAGCAAGGAAAAGATGGGGTGGATTTGATTTGATTTGATTTATGTTTTCCATTTCAATTACATGTTCACAATTTGAACACGAAATTATAATGATGTGGCAACAGAAATAATAACATTTGCATAGTATCAATGACACATAAATTTTGAAAAGGCTAAATATCTGAGCAGTGAAGTTCATTAAACTGAAATGGGGGGGGGGGGGCATATCAAGGAAATCGAGTTGGATCCCGGCTGATTACTATCTATACATTTAAATACATTTAACTAATTCGTTTTAAAATTTGGGATTGTAAGGATATTCACAAATGCTCGCATCATCCATCCAAGTTACCCTGGTAGTAACTGCAATGATAATGATTTTAGGTCTACATTTACATAGCGCTTCATAGAATTGTATGTAAGCGCTTTAGAATGTTTTGTTTACTACACTGCGCATCAAAATACATGTATTCTCATTTGATGTGCATTGTGCGATGTTATTGAAATATTTCCCTTAAATTAGGGGAAGAGTTCACCGGTTTTAAAAGAAAAGAAAAGAAAATATGAACAAAAAAATACGAAAAATAACCGTTGACCTATGCGTGTTACCTTATAACCATTCCGCGCTTGTACCGTGAAGAGCCGCCTAAACACCGGATTCTAGCCGTATATCAGATAATAAATTTGGGCAGCGTTTCATGAAGCTTGTCGCAAGTGATGAAACAATTACCCAAGCAACAGTCAGTAAAAGTGCTTTTCATCCAATAACAAATTAAGGATTTCATCGGATTAGTCAGTGATGACTAATTTTCACTGGCAACAAATTTCACAAAACGCCTTCCAATACGATCACAATTCAACAGATTGTTTTATAAGGCAGGGGACACGGGCTAAATTGGATAAGTCAGTGCTGACTAATTTTCACTGGTGACAAGCATCATGAAACACCTTCCAGGACGATCCAAATTCATCAGAAAACAGTGTCAGAGTGCTATATCAGACAGAGGCCATAAACTAATTTGGATTAGTCAGCGCTGACTAATTTTCTCTGGTGACAAGCTCCATGAAACGCCCTCCAGGACAATCCAGATTCGTCAGAAAACAGTCAGATTGCTATATCAGACAGAGGCACAGGCCAAATTTGATTAGTCAACGCTGACTAATTTTCACTGGTGGCAAGCTCCTTGACTCCAAATTCCTCAGAAAACAGTCAAAGTTCTATATCAGACAGGGGCCCAGGTTAAATTGGATTAGTCAACGCTGACTAATTTTCACTGGTAGCAAGCTCCGTGAATCCAGATTGCTCAGAAAACAGTCAGAATGCTATATCAGACATGGGACACCAGATAATTTGGATTAGTCAGCGCTGACTAATTTTCACTGGCAACAAGCTTCACGAAACGCCTTCCCGGACGATCCAAATTCCTCAGAAAACAGTCAGAGTGCTATATCAGACACAATGGCCCAGGCTACATTCGATTAGTCAGTGCTGACTCATTTTCATTGTTGGTGAAAAGCTTCATGAATCCAAATTCCTCAGAGAATAGTCAGATTGCTATATCAGACAGGGGCCAGGCTAAATTCAATTAGTCAGCGCTGACTAATTTTAGCTGATGGCAAGCTTCATAAAACGCCCCCATGACAATCCAATTTCGTAAGAAAACAGTCAAGAGTACTTTATCAGACAGGGGACATCCGGATAAACACCAAATAAGTTTGCATGTTGGTATAAGTTACAGAAATTATTTTGTACCACATTTATGTTTAAAATCATTTATAAAATATTTTTTTTTATCATTTCCCCCTAAAAGTTCTTTATGGTGCGTGGGATCGTCATGTTCTGTCGTTCTGGAATCTCAGAAATGAAGGCAATGTTCTCTTCGTGAAATATGAGGATATGAAAAAGGTAAACAAATATATATATAAAAATGAAGGGGTGAGTTTATTCTAATGATCTTGATGTCGATAAGTGCTCTAATGTCCGCAGTGTATGACAGTCCTATAGAAGCGCGAAAGCAACACGATTTAACACGACTTTTTGTTCATTTCTCAGTTAGCTGCTTGTGAACAGAGAGTTGTGTTGAAGCGTGTTGCTTTCGGGGCCCTAATATGCGGTTTAATACCATGAAAATGACACGGGTTAATTCCACATGAGCACATCGGAAATATCTTTTTTAAATGCCTCTAACAATTTGTTCGGAATCGGTGAAGAATATAGCGCAGTTTAAGAATCTCTCTTCTGAAATATGCTAGATATAATTTTTCAAGTTAATGACCAAAACGGGTAGATTCTCTGATGTAATTCCGTTACCGACATTCTTGAAACCTACGAGCATTCCATATGGACAATGTAACTATTTATTTTTCCCATATGCTAGAACTTACGTTGTTCTATATTTTAAGATTTCGGTCGGAATCTACAGAGTCTGTCACTGAGCTAATACAGACAAAAATGATGCTCAAAGTGGCATAATTCCGTTACCGTCCCTGTGGAATTGTCTCACTCGATTGCATATCGTGTCTTAAAAACTGTTTCCAATGTAAAGATGTGAATGGAAATGTGACCACCTTGTCTTATTTGTCATGCTTTTTAATAGCGCTGGGTCATGTGCCATTAGCATGCCTTGTTTACCCTGTTTACGGTTTTATCATGTTTATAGGACAGTCATATAAGCAGACTAATCCCACTCTGCTCTCAAACCGCATCAACAACATTTAATTGTAATCATTACTGTCTTATTCCGTTTGAAATCTGGGGGGGGGGTCATCAAGATTTGTCGCAGCGACAAGGAGTCATTTTCCGACAGTTCCCATAGCAACTGTCAGCGATAGTGCTTTTCATCCAATCACAATCAAGGAATTTGTCAGCACCTGAATAATTGTCTCTGCGACAAATCTTGATGAAACACCCTCCCGATGTATAAAGGTTATTTGGTCAATGTTTTCACGAAGTGATGTTGCTGCAAGAAGAAGGTTGTTGCTGCAAGAAGAAAAAATAAATCCCGACATAGCGCCAATTCGACGGGCATCCTATCGAACAATGTGCTAATTCTATAGAAGGACGCGTTTCATTGGATTTATAACATATTTCGTGTCACAATACCCTCTGGCTCCCGTCACTTTGTGGAAACGAGAACTTTTTTTCAATCTCAGTTGTACAAATTCATTGACTAAACAAAGCAACATTTAAAAACTGCATTATGGTGATATCTCTACTGCTGCTCACAAAGATATCCCCCAAATCTGATCTATACGTTTAACATCTGATTCTTCTTTATGTCAAAACTTTATCACCAAATTATGCAGACTCCTGCGAAGATCGTCACTCAAATATCCGAGTTCATTGACCACCCTGTCTCCGACGATCTCCGTGACGACATCGTTGAGAAGACCTCCATGGTCCAGATCAAGAAGGAGATGAAGAGGCTCGAAGAAAGCCAGGAAGACGGCTACCTTTTCAGCAAGGCATTCGGAAAATTCAGCTACTTTCAAAAAGGTGTACATTTGTTTTAAGTTTAAAGGGGAGCCAACCCCTGGAATTGTCATATTCTCATTGAATGACGAAAGATCAGACGAACTAACTGTAAAAATTTGAGCAATGTCGAACAATTAGTTCAAATATTATGAATGCTCAAATTCACAGAGATTTGACGATCACTGCCGCGCACGGGGATCCGTACGATCGGCAACATCAACGGAATCTGTGACGTCATGTCGGACAATTCTTCATTCACTTTGTACATAGAATCTTTTTAATGGATTAATGTAAAAGTTAAAGTAAGGTTGCAGCATGATTCTTCTCAAAATACATGCAGAATTGATAAAGAAATGCTATACCCCAACCAAAAATTTACTTTTTGTTGACTTTTCCGGAAAAAAAGAAAATGTGAAATTTTGTATTCAGAGTGAATGGGGAGCTGTCCGACATGACGTCACAGCTTCCGTCGAATTTGCCGATCGCATAGATAACCATGAGCGGTAGGGATCATCAAATCTCTGTGACTTTGGAAAGTCATAACTTTTAAACGGGTGGTCCGATTTTGCTCAAATTTTCACAATTTGCCAGAGGTTGTTTTCCCTTTAAGCAACCGATTCTTTAATCTAAATAGTGTTTTACCAAGTTGCTATGAAGGAGAAGTTCTTATGTGCTATAAGTGTAGTAACACTGCAAAAACAATAGTGTTAAATTTAACTCCAGTCGAAATCCATACATAGTGAGTATAAGCAAATGTCCCAAAATTTTGAAGCTGTCTTGTTCAAAATATTAAATTAATATCCTGGATTTTATGTTATATCCTGATAGAGCACTTCCCGACGAACACTGAGGTATCATTTTCATCGAAATGTTTGCATGCATGACTTAGCAAGAGACGATTCTTCAGAAGGTGTAAAATCTCACTTGCGCCAAGTGGCTGAGTAAAAATTTTAAAAATACATTTGAAAGATCGTGTGGCCCTTAAAGGGGAATTACTCCCAGACAATAATCTATAGTCAATAAATGAAGAAAAATCAAATGAACAAACTGTGAAAATTTGAGCAAAATCGGATAATCCGTTCAAAAGTTATGAATTTTCAAAGTTATTATTTCAACCTGTGCTGGGCATCCTTAAATTGGCATGCATATAGCTAATTAGCATAATCTGTGATGTCATACATGGAGAACTCTTCATTCAATTTGTATAGAAATTTATTGAAAATGAATCAATATCACAGTTCAAAAGAGGAATCAACGCCGTTCTTTCTGGAATGCTTGCAGAATTGATGTGGCCATAATATATGTAACCGAAGAAACAAAATTTTGTCTACTTTTCTGGAAAAAGAGGAAAATGTGAAATTTTGTGTACAAAGCGAATGGAGATTTCTCCATGTTGGCAGTCATTTTGTGCCTGTACGTTTGCCAATTTAAGGAGCCCATGAGGGGTGTAAATCAAAACTTTGAAAATTCATAACTTTTGAATGGATTATCCGATTTTGCTCAAATTTTCAGAGTTTGTTCATCTTATTTTTCTTCATTTAATGATAGCAATTTAATGTCTGAGTGTAGTTCCCCTTTAAATAAATATTAATCGTACACCTTGTACATGTGTATGTAACATTACTTTATTGTAAAGATATAACCATTTATATTCTTTATTCCAGGCGTAATCGGAGATTGGAAGAATTACTTCACCGTGGCTCAAAATGAAGAAATCGACATGGAACTTGAAAAGAGACTGGCTGAATCCGGGCTCCGGTTTGATTACGAATGAGTCTTATACCGCTTCAAGGGGAACTTCACCCAGACATTAATGTGCTGTCAGTAACTGAAGAAATCATGTTGCTTATTGTTTATTATTATTATTTGAAGCACCGGTGTTCTTTAAAGCACTTTAAGCAGCTTGTTCTGCCAAAAAGGAAATGAGTTATAAAATAATTTGCGATTAAAAAAAAACAAAAAAAGCAAGAGACGTCAACTACACAAACAGTACAGATTATACGAAATAAGAGTTCACATGTCGACAAGGTAAATGTCTCACTCGGTGTAACAAAACAATCACAGAAAATATTCCATAGGTCTGATTCTTCGATTATTATTTTCATACGAGAAAAACTTGATACAAGACCACGCCCATTTTTAATGGTCTAATATTTATAATTGGCCAAATGTTCGATCTCGATAGTCACGTGATTTCTTCCATTGACCCTTTTTATATCGCAGCTGCTTGGTTTTCTGATCCGCACTTCATTCGCTCACTCTATTCAAATGAAAGAGCGCCATCTTGTGTCTCAAAATTTTGATTGTATATTTGTCCATGTCTATTTCTTATGTTTATTTTTTTGTTATTATTATTGTGATCGATTGAGATCAATTTTCTTTTCTTTTTTCTCTTTTTTTTGGGAAGGGGGGGGGGGGGGGGGAGGCCGTGAACAATGACGTTGAATGTACTATTTCAAATGAATTAGATTAATATTAGCTCATAGAGTCATCTATATTTGAACATTTATGCCTACTAAGGGGGTGTTGCTCAGAATTAACTGCAAATCAACTGCAACTTTGGAAATTGTAACGCGCATTTTTATTCGCGCGCGATGTGCGCATTTAACAAGACGCACATGAAACAATGATTTTGATTGGCGTATTCCGATCAACTGCAACTTGCGATCAATTGCAGCCTTTGAGCAACACCCCCTAAGTCTACTAAGAACTACACTCAGACATTAAAGGGGCATTACACCCAGACAATAATATATGGTCAGTAAATGCAGAAAAATCAGTAGAACAAACTGTGAAAATTTGAGCAAAATCAAATAATCCATTCAAAAGTTATGAATTTTCAAAGTTATCATTTCCACCTGTGCTGGGCATCCTTGAGTTGGCATGCATATAGCTAATTAGCATAATCTGTGATGTCATACATGGAGAACTCCTCATTCACTTTGTACATAAATTTATTGAAAATGAATCAATATCATATTTCAAAGGAGG
>BQKZ01000374.1:86100-99996 GCA_036244855.1 Temnopleurus reevesii
GAAAGGTAAGCCAGAATTGCAATAAATAACAACAATATTGATAATTATGCATAAAATTTATATGGCGCCCTATTCTCGCCTCTGACAATGAAACAAATTAAGAATTCTGCAGCTGGCGCTATGCAGTTTTCACCGCAAACAAGTCATGTGAGTCCAGGAACCCATTGGTGGAAATTGACTTTCATACATGTACATGTACATTCTACTTTATGGGGTCTAAGATTTAAAAAAAAAAAAAAAATCACTTTTTTTACACCTTATTTCAAATTTTTCCTGATACTAAGTATTATTACACTATGGTGTTTGTCCATAGAATTTTAGTAGGATCACTGGACCATTGTTCTGAACTTTTATATTGATAACAGGTAGAAAAATATTCTGAATCTCTGAAGTGGATTTTAAGTCCACTTCATGCAAAGTGGCACTGTTGCCAGGCAACAGATATACAACTGGTCACCTTTTCCTGTGACCCCCTCTGCGCTCTCCCATTGAATTGAATTTTGAGTTGAATTGAATTAAATTGAATTGAATTTATTTCCCTTTTCATATACCGGTACATAATCAATACAAAATAACATGACAAATGAAAAAATTAAAGGAGGGGAGTACCCTGGATGCATATGGGGCGCCAAGTGTCCGCCATGGTTTTCCGTTACAAAATCAATGATTTTGTCACGAAATCAATCAGCATAAAGATTTTGTCACAAAATCAAATGACAGTTTTAATTTTGTTACAAAATAATTAAGGATTCATGATTGGTTACAAAATGAATGAGCGTCAAGTTTTCGTAACAAAATCATTTGAGTAATATGATTTTGTTACAAAATCAGTCGACCTATAAATAAAATGATTTTATACAAAATGATTACAAAATTAAAACTGTCAATTGATTTTGTGACAAAATCTTTATGTTGATTGATTTTGTGACAAAATCATTGATTTTTTAACAGAAAACCATGGCGGACACTTGGCGCCCCATAGATGCACAGCTTGTGTTGGGATTGCCTTTACTACCCCTTGACTTCATGTATACCTCTTGCAAGCGCTTCAAGGTCACCTGAAGGTTAACAAGGCTGCTTTATGAGTCACGAGCGTTCAAATTACCGGCTGAACAAGTTCCTGGTCACAAAAATCTACCTCACGAAGTGGATTTCCAAACCAGCTTGGAAGTCCACTTCCGTGATCGCTTGTCCCGTTCAGACCTGCTGTTAATCTAGGCGGTGTTTCACCAAGATAAGAAAGACTTTACGTTCGACTGGTATCCCTTCTTGTGCGTAATAATTCATAATAGTGCGCGCATTCAGGGCAAGAATTGATACCAGTCGAACGTAAAGTTGTGCGTAACTTTAAGAATGACTTGGTAAAACACCTCCCGGTCTGTGTTACACTGGTTTCTGATAAGTGGTTTTATGCCATAGATCTGAACAGGGTTTCTGACATAATAACATGGAAGAAATCTCTTAGGAACATTACCCTACTTTGCAAAGGAAGTTCAATTCTTATATTAAAGGGGAACTTCCAATAGACATTGATGTGCTGTCAGCGAATAAAGGAGAATACAGTGTTTTTACCAAACTGTGAAAATGTTAGCAAAATCAGATGATCCATTCAAAGGTTATGCATTTCCGAAGTAGGAGATCGGTGGACAAAATTTGTTTGAGTATAATATGGACATATTAGTTCTGCATGTATGCTGGGATGAATCTTTTTGATTCCTTTGGGGGCGTTGTTTGAAAGTTGCAATCGATCGCAAGTCACAGTTTCGGTTGAGCCATTTTCATAGGGATCGGTCGGTCAGTGGGGGCACCCTATGAAAATGGCTCAACGGAAACTGCAACGGAAACTGCGACTTGGACAAATGTGAAGGAGCAGCACCTAAGACCAAAAAAGACGAATTTCTTGAATACCCTCCAATGCCATTTAAGAAAAACAAAATCTGTTGGTCTGAATTTTTTTTTGTATATTATTCTTTTTTTAATTTTTTGAACACAATTTACACTATTCATGTAGAAAATAAGATGTTTTAAAGGGGAGAAAATCCAAAGATCATCTGAATATTACTTTTGAGGTTGTACATGTATTCTACATCCTATTCATAATTTTTGCTGTGAATTTTAAATTTGAGGGAATATCGAACAAAAAGTTCAGGTTATGCCATTTTCGGATGGGCATCCAAGCAAATTTTTTATTAGCCATTTAGGCCCTAAATGATAAGAAAGAAAAAAATAATGTTTGGTTTGGGCTATTTTCATAGGAATAGGTCAAAATATGGCTAAATGTGAGGGAGCAGCAGCTATAATGGCGGGTTGGTGGGTTTCCTGTACTTGTAGATAGATCACCTGTTAACCCTGTCACATCATGTCAGAGCGATCGGTGAGTCAGGGCTCCCTCTATTGTGACCTACTTTCAACACCGATGATGTCAGACTTATGTATGTTCATATTCCTGTTAAGTCATTCATCGAAATTGCTGTGCTCCGCTAGATCCAAGTTTGCCCAATTTCAGGGGCCAACTGCGCAAAATGGTCTTGGCTATTCCCTACCTTGAAGTCTTGTCCATTAGAACTTAAAAACATTGATGATCTATGTCAAGAGAGTCGGGCCTCCCTCTATTATGACATACTTTCGACACTGATGATGTCAGACTTATGTAAGTTCATATTCCTGTTAAGTCATTCATCAAAATTACTGCGCTCCGCTACTTTTTGCCCAATTTCAGTGGCCAATCGCACGAAATGGTCTTTGTTATCCCCTACTTTGAAGTCTTGTCTATTAGAATTTAAAAACATTGATGATCTCAAGTCAGGCCTCCCTCTATTATGACATACTTTCAACACCGATGATGTCAGACTTATGTAAGTTCATATTCTTGTTAAGTCATTCATCGAAATTGCTGCGCTCCGATAAATCCAAGTTTGCCTAATTTCAGGGGCCAATTGTGCGAAATGGTCTTAGCTATTCCCTACTTTGAAGTCTTGTCTATTAGAACGTGAAAACATTGATGATCTATGTTAAGAGAGTCAGGCCTCCCCATATAGTGACTTACTTTCAACACTGATGATGTCAGACTTGTGTAAGTTCATATTCCTGTTAAGTCATTCATCAAAATTACTGTGCTCTGCTACTTTTTGCACAATTCCAGTGGCCAATTCCCTGCTTTGAAGTCTTGTTGATTAGAACTTATAACATTGATGATCTACATGTATGCTAAGAGAGTCAGGCCTCCCTTAAGCTCCCTTAAAACCTCTATGGGTGTACATTTTGCAGAAAGCATCCGTAGCTAAGACTCCAAACTGTATCTAAGACCTCAGTTACACAGAACGGGCTAGCCCATAGGCTATATAAAATAAAATCTTTCTATTGACGCCAACAAAAGACCGCGAAAAGCCCATGAGCTGGCCTGTTTCGCCCGGTTACACAGCTAGGCCAGGGTCAGCTACGGGCTAGCCCAGTCCCGCTTTCTAACCGCTCCCGGGACCAATGGGCCAGACCACTTTCGTATCTCAACTGTCCTCGTTTTGAACGTGTGAAAGTTGTGGTGCTTTCATGTAAACAATCGGCAGCGCGAACACAATAGAAAATCTTTCAGATATGCAAACGCATCATAAGTTTATCATGACTGTATGCACGTGTTTAGCTCTAATAGTTGCAAGTTTTACAAACATATTTCTTTGTAGACATAATTGACATCAACAATTCTTAGCAATTAGATAATTAATAAGTGATTCTCTGCAATAGGACGGTTTACTAATATATTCAAATTTATGCATGTTACTTACCAACATCCATGGTAACGTGGTATTTCTTAGACTTTTTGGTAACAATTGAACTACAATATCTGGAATCCAGTTTGCATACATTACATGTTGCTATGTTGGGCAAGCCTCTGACAAGCTTTCGTGTTTTCAATTACAACCTTTGTGTATGAAAAATGCATAAATTTGCATCTATTAGTAAACTGGCTATTCTACAATTCGCCTTAAAAAGTGTCTCTAACACAGAAACCCAAATTCGGGAAAGTTAGAGGAGTGAAATTGGGGTCAGATAGGTAATTACGATGTTGACGAAAAACGGTAGCAATGGCCCAGTTCCAGATTGCAGGGTCTCATCGCTTTGGCTGTGACAGCGTTAACGACATTAGACCCTTTGACGTTTGGTACATATGACATATCCAATCGTCCGGTGTTGTAGACGCCGGGATAATTTCATGTGACGCGAGGATGGTGTTTTGAGGTAATAGTGCGTTGACATGCTGAATTAGGGATGAGTGGGTATGGGGTGGGGCATGTTGCAGGGGGAGGGGCAAGGTGATGGGGGAGGGGGCAGGTGAGGGGTTCGGGAAGAAATGGATTGAGACAAAGGTGCACATTGTCATACAGACACTGTTATGATTTCATGTGACGCGATGATGGTGTTTTGAGGTAATAGTGCGTTGACATGCTGAATTAGGGATGAGTGGGTATGGGGTGGGGCATGTTGCAGAGGGGGGGGAGAGGAGCAAGGTGATGGGGGAGGGGGCAGGGGGAGGTGTCAGGGAAGAAGAGGATGGGGACAGTCATGTGCATTGTTCTACATACATTGTTTTAACTTCTTCCGATGGCAGTGACGGTGATTCGAATCAATATCTAGTGCATTGATGTCAAGAATTATTTTGGATATTTTGATGGGATGGGATGGGGCGTTGAAATGGGGAGTGGGGGGAATTGAGGGAGGGGCGTATATGCACAGTATTGTACAAATTATATCAGTCTAACATGTGTTTACGCAATGGAGATTTTAGAAGGCTATAAACTCAGTGACATGCTGAATTTGAAATGAGAGGGATGTAATAGGGCATGTTTTTTTTTTTTGGGGGGGGGCAGGATAAGAGATGTGGGGTGGGGCAAGAGGAGTAAAGATAAGCTAATATGCCCAATTTTGTTTTGATCATTGTATTATTTTTATGCCTCTGCCATTGCAAGATGGTGCTGGATGCATTATGCATGAATGGATATATAGATATTTGTCTCTGAAAGGAAATTGTATTCAGGCCCCGGTCACACAGGATCCAAAAAGCAACACGATTCAACACGATTCTTTGTTTATTCACATTTAATTGCCTCCGAGCAAAGAGTCGTGTTGAATTGTGTTGCTTCTGGGGCCCTATGTGACCAGGGCCTAAGCGCCTGGTAGATTTCCTACAATGCACATTAGAATGCTGTATCTTTACGTATTGTAAAAAAAAAAAGATAGTGAGAATTTAACTATAGTGTGTTGATTTTGAATGAGACCAAAAGGGGATTTTCCCTTGCATTTGCTAAACTCTATGGGATTTGCATAAGTTTCTTTAGAAATATGTCATTTCAATCCAATGTCATACCCTCTTTCCTGTAAATGCCAGGCATTTGTTTGCAGATGAGCAATGATGTTGGGCAATTTGGGCCTAACCGGATCAGACGTCGCCAATTGATTAGGGCTCCCTCACTTGTCAGTACGATGTTAAGCAGGGGCTGGGAGCAGAAACAGGTGTCTGAGACGGAGTGGCTGATAAAAGCTTTGATATGCTGTAGTCTGTTGCTGAAGACCTGTTTATATCAAAGATGTAATCAATAATAATATTACTGACCGTGACAAATCTTCACCTTTAAAGCCTTCAAATAATAATAGATGAAATTTATACAGCACATGTATCCACTCTGTGGAGTGCTCAAGGCGCTTTGCATTATCATTACCCGGCCGTAGCTTTAGCGTACACCAACGCACCTGGCATTTCATGGAATAGATATTCCTACCAAGTACCCATTCACCTCACCTGGGTTGAGTGCAGCACAATGTGGATCAATTCCTTGCTGAATGAAATAAATGCCATGATACATGTACGAGAGATTGGTCAATGTATTGCATGAAGGATACATTTATATAGGTTATGAGTTAGGATCAATTTACCCTTCTTTTTTACCCTATCTCTACCAGGGGAGGGGGTGGCCATGATGGCCCCCACCTTTGCGACGATTTACCGTGCCATGGAGCGAAAGTTTTTAGCACCCTGCGCGATTATAACTTTTCATTGAGATCTCACACAGCTGTTGAGGTCAATGTGCGACAACCAGGTATGCAGTCTTGACATTACACATGCTTGAAAACTAACCTCGCTAAACAGCGCGGTAGAATTAGGGCTAAGGCCTGAAGTGGGAGACTACTTAAACCACCCAGACTATGTGCTGAAATCTGGTTGAAGTTCAATGTATGTGTAATGTGATTTGCAAAAGCCTTGCGGATTACTTGGTGAATGCACTGTATACAGTGAAGTACATTCTGTCATACCCAAGGGGTTCAAATTTACTCATGATTCTTCTGGCAGAGATGCCAACTAGAATAAGGGTTCATCATGATTTTTTTTCAATAATGCAGAATAGATAAAGGCATGCTATAAACCAGCCTTTCTCAATTACTTTTGCTAAAGCTCCACATTTCTTTTTGGCAGACTATATTGCTCCACTGACAGTCCGAGCAAATAGCCTTATTTAGCTATCATAATATTAGCCCAGAATAGCTATCGCTGGCTCGGGCTTCTTTCCAGTTTACACGCAAGTCTATGGTGGTTGAAACAACTTGATAATAGATGAAAGGGAAGCACACGGTGGAACTATTTTATTTTTGGCGTACGAAAAGATGAATAGTTTTCATCTCACAGACCTTTTTTGCAGATCGATCCACCGTGTGCTAATTCCTTAAATCAACCATGTTTGCAAGTGCTAAGATAGATTTTTTCAATTCGCTCTGAATTTTCAGGCTTTTCTAACAAAATGCAACGTCGAACGTGCGCGCATAAGTACGCGTATGTTCGTTTTTGTTTCTTCCCAGTGCTCATGACAAATCTCTGAGTGAATTTTGTTTCAAATAATATCCAGCTTTAATTAACTTTTATGTTGAATAAATAAATCGAAGCGACTTGAGCTTAGAATATATCCAACGATCGCAACGGCGATTTACGTTCAGTGAAGCTCGAAAATATCCCGAAAGGGATAACTCAGAATTAGCCAAATACAGATATTTGCTTGAACTGACTGAAGAGTGGAAGCCGAGTGAAATTCTGGCACGTACAAGCAATAGGTACGCCCCCCCCTAGAAATATTGACATCTAGCTATTCGAAGCGAGTGAGAAATGCAAACAAGCTGTGTTTTTTGCATGTAATCCGAATGTTGTTGAATTTTATACCTGTAATGTATGTATGTAAACAAAAGGTACCGTCCAAGAATTAGCAGGTGCCCCTTGTTTCATACCTGTAATGTACATATGTATGTAAACAAAAGGTACAGTCCAAGAATAAGCAGGTGCCGCTTTTTTCATCCATTTTTTTCATTTCCGTCTCGCTTCCAGACGCCACTCTGCAAGGCCCAAAGCACCAAAAGTGGCCACGCGCTACTGTTTGAGAACCCCTGCTATAAACCAATTTTTCTTCACTTTTCTGCAAAAAAAGAAAAAAAAATTGTACATACAGAGTGAATGAAGAGTTGTCGGACATGACATCACAGTTTCCATCAATGTTGCCGATCGCGCGTTTCCCCATCAGCGGCAGGGATCATGTCATCATTGGGAATTTAAAAATTAATTGAAAATTCATATCTTTTGAACGGATTGTCCGATTTTGCTCAAATTTTCACAGTTTGTTTGTATGATTTTTCTTCATTCCTCGAGTCCAAGATAATTCCTTGGGCTCGTTCCCCTACTTAAAGGTAATTGAAAAAAAAAACTTTTGAGAATACTTAAGACTAAGAGTAAAGAACATGAACTTTTAAAGGTATTCCAAACTTGCATCATGTTATTTTCTTCTTCTTTTTTTAAGGGTAAGAAATGTGATATTTCTTAATTTTTAATTATTTCTTTTTTTTTTCTCCACAATGAAAGAAAAAACAAATGGACAAAACAATAAGACAGACCTAAACACAATGGGACACACACACAGACAACATACGTGACAATACACCGTACCTATTAGCTGTCTCTTATACACATCTAGATGTGTATAAGAGACAGATCCAGAGCCTTGTGTCATTTAATTAGATTATGCTCCGGTATTGGCAAGAAAATATGTGTATTTTAATTAAAGAAGAACAATATTGATTCTTATGAANATTCTATTGAACCATTTTCGTTCATGCCATTCAGCCGGTTTGACAATTTTTCAAGTGCTTGACAGAGGTTCATAGGACATATTGCAAGCTTTTCAGAATAGTGTTTTGGAACAATCAGTATACATGTAAGAAGGTAATTTTCACTATTGTGAGTGTAGAAAAAACTTAAAGGTATAGATTCGTAATGGTCGGGATGCAGAAAGTGATGTGAAACGAGCTGATGTATTCACAAGTTGCTTGACATGCCTAAATATATCTGTGTTCGAAATTGGGAGAAGATTTTTGCTCGTATTGTGGTGTATTTTACGTCGAACGCGTCAATCGACCATTATTCCTATGGTAGTGCTTTTGCACGGGGGAGCATTGGCTCGGAATGGGCGGAGCAATCGGTGGTATCGTCTGCGATGTGTGAGTTTGCATTCATTTTGTACATGAAGTATGTTGTGTAAGGGAGAACGACCGCAGCATCATTTTTTATTTTGTGATAATTAAGCCATTTCTAGGTCGATTTCATTCAAACAAACTATGAACATGCTCTAATTTACTATTGAAAAACTGCATTATGGTGATAATTTTACTACAGCTCGCAAACTAGTTAAATATCAGAAGCGCCATCCTCCCAAAACTGCAAAACTTGTGTATCGGTTTAAAATAGAAATACCAGAAATTAACACTTGTGAATCCTGTGTAGTATATTGGGAGTATTGCTATATTTCCTACCAAGTAATCATAAAGTAGTTGAACTAAATGAGTTTTCAAATAGTACATTTTCTTGTGAAAATATTTTTCATTGAATAAGTTATCACTAAATCCATTTTGTTTCTCAACACCAAATGGCTTGCACCTTTTTCATTTAATTATGATATTCATGCCTGTTTTTTATTAGAAATGTTTATATCACTGTTGAAACATGATCTTTTGGCAAAGAAGATTACCGTTTTACATTGTTATACATGTACATGTATCACAGATATAAACCTAGGAATGATATTTTTGTAATATCTTGTAACCAGACTTTATTGATAATTGTTTAAACCATAAATATTCAATTTTGCATATATAAATGTCTGCATGACAAACCTTCATTGTGCCCTAATTTTTAAAAGAGAGCAATATAAACCATACAATTTGAAAGATTGACACGTATCATTATGTAACATAAGAAAAATGTCCTTGCAAATGAGTCCATCTAGATAATACCATTGGATATTTAACTTCCCCAAGGAGAGAGGTGTAATCAAGCAAATGTTAGAATAATGATTTTCATTGGCAAATGGCATGTCTGATATCTGATATAGAGTTTGGTTAAAGAGAAGACCAATAACATTGTAACATAACCTTTATTTATCACAAAATGACAAAGTTTGTCTTCAAAATTTTGTTTAATCATTTTCATTTTGTCAGAAATGCTATCCTCCCCCTTCATTCTCTCGATTAACATCTAACAATCAATGCTTTTGGAAAAACTGCAATACTAATACTACTACTACTAATAATATGAAAAGTTATATAGTGCCGGTATCCGCCAGGCTCTGACCCTCATGGCGTTCAACAGAAAACAATGCATTACAGAGACATCACTGAACTACATGAAATAATACTCCAGAAATTATAAATTACATCGAACTGTTAAGAAAGAGGTGTGTTTTTAAAGCAGCTTTGAAGAGGGACGATAGACTACGGACATCTTTTGCAAACGAGCAATGTTATCAAGAATGTGACGTCACTATTCAAAAGACTGAGATGATGTGCTCATAATTGATTCAGAGTTGAGCAGGTGATGGCGAACAAATTGGAACATGCGCTGACGTTTTATTGTTTTTCTGTTGCCTCACACAGCATCCTGTGCCCGGGCCTAAGGGAGTTTATGTACGGCAAACGAGAAGTCCTGCACAAGTAGTTAGTCCAACAGCTTTTTCTGCCAGATCGCCACAACCACAAGTAAGGAGCGATTACATTTTTTATTTGCAGAGATGCCAAACGTTTCATAATTTATGTGTTGCATGTAGATTTTAGAATTTGGATTGCCTTACAGCTGAGCCAAATATTAAATCAGAAGAGAAAACATATGGGTATTGTGTAGTCTTCAAGCACATACCCTAGACTTTCGGTGTGTGCATGTGCAGAGCGTGATACAGGGTATGCATTTTGTGACTACATCACACACATACCCTAGACTTTCGGTGTGTGCATGTGCAGAGCGTGATACAGGGTATGCATTGTGTATTACATGTACATCACACACATACAGCATTGCTCTCATGATCCCCTGCCTAGACAAAGGATAGAACAATGCTGTATGTGTGTGATGCACACACCGAAAGTCTAGGGTATGTGCTTGCAGACTAGGTATTGTGATTATGCTTTCTCTCATGAGAAAATATTTGGTTTGGTGATTCACATTTTGATTTTTATTCTCATACGTATATCGGAATGGTTGGCATCTCTGTTTAAGACTTTTTTTTTAGATTGGTTTGTCTTATCACTTTCTCATAGTATGAAGATGTGAATTATGATGATGATGATGATGGTGATGATGATGGTGATGATGATGGTGATGATGGTGATGATGATGATGATGATGGTGATGATGGTGNTGGTGATGATGATGGAGGTGGTGATTATGATGATGATTATTGTTGATGATTATTCTGATGATGATGATGGTGATGATGATTATGGTGAAAGTGAGGATGATGATGATATTCATGAAAAAGTAATTGGTCTGCAAGTACAGACCCTAGGATATTGATGTGGGCATGTGCAGAGCGTGGTACAGTGTATGCAATCTTTGACTACATGTACATGAAACACTGCATGGCTTTCGCCCCAGCCTAGGCTGAGGATCTAGGGTCTGTACGTGAAGACTAAACAGTAATGGTGATGCATTATCACTATCATCAATACCATTATCACTGTTATCATCACTCATCACCACTCAAACTATCTTCACCATTGTCATGATCAGCAGCAGCAACAGCATTATCACCATCATCACCATGATGATGATTATAGTGATTACAATGGTGCATGATTACAATGGTGCACATGATAGTGATAGCAATGATAATCATTATCTTCATCATCATAATCAGCATTATAAATCAACATCAACATCACTTTCACCATTTCATTATCATCATTACCGTCATTATCTTTATCATTATTATCATCATCATCATCATGATCAACATCATACTTATCATTGCTGTCATCATCATTATCAACTTTATCATTATCACCAACATCACTATCATCACCATCGTCATGTTCATCGTCATCATCATCATCATCATCATCATCAAGATCTGTTAAATACACTATCCGAATTAAAGTCTCAAATGCTTGGTGTTATATTACTGGTAATCGAAACATCACTTTTAAAATATGCATTAAATCTGCAAGAAGCATTTGATATACGATACGGTTTCATCCCTTGGCTAAATTGTAAACATTTCTTACATGGAAATGAAATAATTTTCTTTCGTCCGATCGTTTGGTTGTGGATTATGAAATCTAGGTTACAAATTTAAGATGAGATGTAGTATGCCTACATGTAGCTGGGTCAGTGGGTTGGATTCGTGGCGAGAATTAGAGCATGTTTCCTGCTATCCACTCTCTCTCACATTCTCTCTCCTTTTCTTTCAATTTGTCTCTCTTTCTTTTTCTCTCTCTCCCTCTCACTCTCTTCCTCCTTTCAGTCTCCTTTTCTCACTCTCTATCTCTCTCCCTCTCTTTTCTCTCTGTCTTTTTCTATATATCTCTCTGTCTGTCTTTCACTCTCTCTCTCTCTATCCCCCTCTCTCTCCCTCTCCATCCCTCTCTCCATCTCTCTAACTCTCTCTCTCTTCCCCTCTTTCTATCTCTCTTCCTCACACACACATACACACCCCACACACATCTCACTCACACACTCACACACTCTCCCTTTCTTTCCCCTCCATTCATCTCTTTCTCTCTTTCCATCTCTCTTTCTCTCCGCCAATCATTTAAAATGATGCGATATTAGATGTTTAATGATATGAACAAAAAAATTCTAACATATTGGGGATCCTTAGAATTACACGTATTAGTTTTGTCATCATATTTCCACCTTTTAAGAAATCGGCCATATTTGGTTTGATTATAGTATCAATTAACAGTGAATATATTCAAAACGATTATCCCCTCTATGGTGGTATATATGGGCCACATGAAAACCTAATGTGAGCTACCTAATATCTTGGCTGGTTTGTGGTAAAAAAAAACCTTTTACCTTCTAACTTCCACCCCCAGAAAAAGAAGAAGAGAAAGAAAAAAATGGTTGGTTGGTGATTTTTTAGGTGACTTATCCTCCATCATGGGAAGATTTTGCCATTTTCTTATATTATGGATTTAAAGGTAGAAAACTACATTTGCACATATTACGGTTCATGCTTACAACTTGTTGTGTACCTCGGATATGCCAAAATAATAACCTCTATGAAGTATTTTGGTCGAATGTAGTCCCGAATATTTAATTCAAATAAAAGTCTATTCTATCATAACTCATCTTGCATCTTGACACCAACGGTATCGCGATACTCCTAGCGTATTACTACACACACACAACACATTGTAAGAGCACATACAGTGTGCACTGTAATACACTGCCACACCATGCGGAATACGCACTGAGAGAGACTCTTGCGCTATTGGTCAACGAGGGGCAAACGGCTGTTTTGAATTTTGAACGCACGGTCCATTAATTCGAGGCCCGAATAGAAGAATTATCATTGGAATAGCTATAAATGCGCCTATCATGACCAATCTCTGTGCTTAATTGATTGGTGATAAGTTCTAACATTTAGTACTCTTCAACATAACACAACAATCTTGGAAAGTCAAATTTTAGGCTGAAAAAGAAGTATTCTACCTTTAAACATTGTAACGCCTTGTATATAGCTTCCATTTGACATTCTGTGTCCTGTTTGTACTTTATCATATCGATTCAAAAGTATAAAGCAATGAAAATGCGAATTCAAATTCTAATCCTCCATTGACTTGTGTGATGAAACCAACTTTCAAATGCATTTCTTGAAAAGAAAAGACTTGTGCTAATTCTGTATTGCACAAACCCTCTTAATAATTGTTAAACGATTCCAACGACCTGAATCCATTTGACTTTGAGTAACCTTCAGCATGATAAATAATAATGTTTTGCCTGTGTCACATATGTTTACCTATAGTTTTCTACTTGGCTTTCTCACCCCACTCAACTTTCACACTTCTCTTATCCCTTCTTTGTTTTGTCCCACGCTCTTCCCCAGCTGGTCATCTTTCTTTTGTTCTAACATTGGAGTTCCTTTATTTTTCCCTCCTTGCTCTGTGATTGGCTGCCCCTCACATCCTGTTCTTTTCTTTCTCTCCACCTCCCTGTTTTCTATATACTTGTGTGTTGACTTCATTTCTCTGTCATTTTGCTTATGATTGAGATTCTGCTAGGATCGAAAGCTCAAGCTCTTTTTTTACTTCATTTAACTTCACAGCTCTCCATTATCGGATAAGCAGTTTCAGCAGTTCTCGTTATTTATTTTGTTTTTTATTTATTTTGTTTTAAAAATGAAACAGCTAATGTACAAGATTGCTAATTACAGGAAATAACTTGAATGTGGATTACAAGATTGTTAATTACAGGACATAACTTGTGTGTGAAATTCACACAAACAATGTACATTTTCACCAAAAATTACAGAAGGTTGAAATCTACATAAAACACCTGGGAGTTTTTTTTTTTGGGGGGGGGGGGGGGGGCTGTCTTTT
>BQKZ01000374.1:106625-125650 GCA_036244855.1 Temnopleurus reevesii
GGGCTGGGGGAGACGCAATGACAGGGGATTTAATCTTCTTGTAAATGTTACGATCAGTTTTGGGACAGATGGCACTTTTGATATTTCACTACTTTGTGAGTTGGTGTAAAAATATCACTGTAATGCATTAGAGCATGATCTTTTTTTTAGAATAAAATCTACCAATCAATATACTAATTATTACAAAACAAAAATAACGCAGTGTGTCGGATTTCTTTACACGTACACTGCCTCGCGTGCAATATGAATGCGAATTCCATATTCCCACACATCGACCAATGGTATTGCATTACCTCAGCTCCGACTTCATCAGCTGTCAATTCCGCTGGTGGTTTGAATTTGATTGGCCCTTGGTTATTATGTTTATTTATATATATATTCATACTAAAATTCATTTTTGTGCTTGTAAAGTAATGTTTGTATGTACATCAGCTCCTTTAACATAAATTTCTTCAGATGAAACATGCATGAATTACAACCAACTATATATACCAACATGTGCGTGTGCAAATTATACCAGGTGCTAATTGCAAACTGGTTTGTAAAGATAAGATAGAATAGAGAGCTTTCAGGAAAATACAACGCTGTAAATGACTCGATAGGACGTAATATATCGGAGGAAATCTCTTTGATATTGCTCTTGACCATGTGCTTCTCCCATTACCGACCTGAATATACGATAGTCGGAAATACCGCTTTCCTGATCTCAACATTATCATAGCATTGTCTGAGGTCTTCCTGTTTCCTTGTCGAATTTATATTTTTCAGCTATAAAGTTTAGAGAATATATAGGCACTTTAATGCACATGAGGCCAATGCCTCGTGTATACTACCACTTAGCAAGTTAATATTTTTTTGCCTCAGATATATACTTTAAGGTTGCCATCTTGAATAATGAGAATATGAAGATGGAAATAAAGAAAAAGAAATAGATACGAGATGGTAGGGAGGGAGAAGTGAAAGAGAGAGAGAAAAATAGAAGGCAAATTATTATTTCTATTTTGCTAATATTGCATCATGAAAGTTCAACGCTCAAAGAAATTTCTACTTTTCACATTTCATTATCGTGGTCTAAACATTAAACCAGACCCTTATATTAAAGGGGAACCAACCCCTGAAATTATTGGTCTCTCAGTGAATGAAGGAAAATTAGATAAATATATTGTGACAATTTGAGCAAAATCTGACAATCCATTCAAATGTTAGGAATATTTAAAGTTTTGATAAATCATGACCTCTGCCGCTTATGGGGATCTGCTCAACTGGGAACTTTAAGGTAATCTATGATGTCACTACTCTTTTTTAGATGAATGAAGTTGACAATGTGATGAGTTTTCGCCTGAGTATATAGCATGCCTAAATCGATCCTGCATGTATTTTGAAAAGAATCATGTTGAACTCTTCTTTCACATTTGATATTGATCCATTAAAAAAAAATTATGTACACTATGAATGGACAGTTCTCCATTAATAGTACCTCACAGATTCTGCCAAATTTGCGGATCACCATTAGAAGCACGGATCCTGATATCATCAAGAAGTTGGAAAATTCATAACATATGAATGGATTGTCTAGATGTTCGATTTTGCTCAAATCTTTACAATTTGTGCATCAGATTTTCTTCATTCAATGAGAACATGATAATTCCAGGGATTGGTTCCCCTTTAAGGCCTAGTATGATTTCCTGGTGAATTAAAATGTGGGAATTTTGTTGTAGAAACAGGATAGGGCCTGACAGGGAAGTGGATTGTTGTTAGAGATACAAGAAAAAAATGGTTAAGGAAGTCATGCTGTTGCTGATCTAGTCATTTCAGTGCACAATACAAAGTCATTTCATCCATTCATTGAATATTTTCCATCAGATTTCAATCATTGCCACATAAAGAATTGCGAAGTTGTCAACACTCTAGAGCTTGTTCTACTTCTAGTAGCCTTGTTAAAGGTTTTGAAAGGTGCATTTGTCTTTTTATACTCAGGATCTTGAAAATGTTCTAGTTTTGATAGCATTAATGTAAAGTGCTCGTCATCCTCGGTTGAAAAAGGTTGTTGAGTTGAATCGAAAGAAAACAGCCAATTGACCCGTGATATCCTTCAATAAAGTGTCAAAATTTCAACGAACTTGGTCGAATGAGCATCAAAAGGGTTGACACTCTTAAAACGGATGATCGATCATTTTGGCCTTTTGTATCCGAGGATTAGCATTGTAATTTTGCATTCCAACTTTACCGGTACAGCCGTGGACATTTCTGTTTGACGATCGACCGGCCAGCCCTCGTTTAGGAAGTCAACTTTCCCTCTGTGAGGATCAAGTGGTTTCTGTGGGTGTATTTATACACAGGCCTATTCAGTGGTGGTATTGGCACCGGCAGATTATCGGACTCGGCGACAATAGGTGCCTCTTTTGTGACCTTTTGTCATTCTTTCGCCACCAACTCACCCCTCCTTGGAGAGATACCTTAAAGGATTATCCGCACTCCACCGCACGCCCATTATCAACCGACCCCTCCCCTTTTCACCTCACGAAGATCCCAATCCGTCACGCTCTGTCGCACGCAAGTGTCCACACATCCCATTGTCTTCGCCCCCTTCTCGGAGCTCTCTCGCCCCACAGGGTAGCGAATTGGCCCCCCTTTCTCGGGTTCACTTGGAGCTAACATGTACACCAGGTCCAGACGGATGCCGAAAGTGGGCGGATACTGGTTCAACGGGCAAGACGCAAGCTCTGCTGTCTCCAAAGGCTTTGGATCGTATGGTAGCGGCGGAGGTGGATACTACTACGGGAAATCATACGCAAGAGGCAACAGAATGCAGGTATGAATCATAATAATTTGTGAAGATCAAACCTGTCTACAAAAAATGCACAAGGGAAACGGAAAATGAAATCTTTTACAGCAGGTGGTCAGTATAGACAGGTTCATCAACATTCAACTTGCATTCTAGGGCAGATGTTCTTTACATGTAGTCACATATACATTCAATCAATTTTTGTACAAAAGTTATAGTATCAAGAGTACATGTAGCTGAAATAATAATTTATGCACTCACAAATATGTTCAAGGGAATTATTAGGCCTACTGAGCGTGTTCTTACAAGAAACTCTTATCTGTTAAAAATGAAGAAGAAAAAAATAGATCTATGACATTCAAATTGACATTCAAATTTGAAGTGGGGTGGGCAGGAGCAGTGAGGGTGAATAGGGATAAAACTTGAATCCTTTAAGGTTCTTTTCTGATGAGGTAGATTACTTTTATGGACCCTGCGCTGAGATTGGTCGTTCAATCTGTGAGAAAATTATCCACTGAATATAAAACAAGCATAAATTGTCAAAAATGTAAGTTTTGTTTCTGCTCACCCCAACATTCCTATTCACACACATGCCTTACAATAGTGTTTATAAACTTTATCAGACACATTGAAAACACAAAAGTGCATCTCGTGGTCTATGTAATTAGGTTATTGATCTGTCATTTTGTGCACCCATTGGAATGGAACTATTCTGCATACAGCTCCAGCATTGTTATTACGTGCATACGGTTTTGTTCCCCTTTTCAAGAAATTCATTACAACTGTGTGAAATTCACATTCATGTGTATTTCCCCATAATAGCACATTGGATTATATTTATTTTGCATTAAATTGTTGGAAAGTACAAGTAATTGACATTCATGTTGATAATTGTGCTGCAAGAATCTCTCCTGTTTCGATGTTTCCATATTTGCTTGGCACTTCTTTGATGTATTCATGGGATTTTTTCACTTGAAATACTTAGGATCTCTGTAAAATACCTTCTTTCAGAGACTTGCAAAAAGCCTTGTTACAGCTCGTCCAAGAAAAAAATTAGGTCAAATGAATGCCATTATTTTTCAGAAGTAGGGTTGAAGGTTCGGAAAAGGGATTATTTCATTATTCTTTTGTTTATTTCTTTTTGAAAAAAAAATTAGGTGGCATTTAAGCCAATGAGAACTTTATATATCACACTAGCTGCTTTATTCCAGCATGTTTGAATAAGAACTAGGTCTCTATTGTATCTTTAAAATCTTAAAATTTGGAGATTTTTTTTGCAAGTGTTCGGGCTAATTTAGTTTTAAAATGCCAATCAACTGTTATTCCTATGGAGTTCTAGATGAATGGGCCGCTAGCAGACAAGGGGCAGGGTGAAGGGAGCTTCCAGTGGTATTGTTTGTAGAGTATGAATTCGCATACATGTAAGGCGATGTGCTGTTGAAAAAAAAAAGATGAACGTTCCCATTTTTGTTTTGCGATAATTCAGCTAATAACATACTCTAATTAGCTATTGAAAAACTGCATTGTGGCAAATTTGTACTGTAGCTCACAAAATAGTTAACTACCAGGGTGGTGTTTCACCAAGATAAGAAAGACTTTAAGAATGACTTTAAGATCGGCTGGTATCCCTTCTTGTGCATAAGAATTCTGAATAGTACTCGCATTCACCGCAAGAATTGATACCAGTTGATCATAAAGTTGTGCGTAACTTTCAGAACGACTTGGTGAAACAGTTCCCTAAAGTGCCATCTTTTCCAAAATTGATCTATAGGTTTGAATACAGATCGTGATGGTTGGAGTTATTTCCAGAGGTTGATCAGTACATTACAAACAAAAAATTCTGTCCTATGCAATTAGCTATATTCTGAAAATTACACCCAAACGCTCTCACATCCTATAATAATTTCATTCACAATCCGCTCTTGAACCCATGCATATCATTAAAGGATATGCAAAACAAGTTCTCATAACATTGGCTAACATTGTGGTTCACCAATAGAGACAAATATCTTCAAATTCATCTTCCTGGCCTATTGTGTTACATTCATTGGAGCATTGAGGAATGCAAAAATTAAAGGGGAACCCATCCCTGAATTATCGTGATCTCACTGAAAGAAGGAGAAAATCTGAAAAAAAGTTAAATTTTTGATCAAAATTGGACAAGCCGTACAAAAGTTATATGAACTCCTCATTCATTGTGTGTAGAAAATTTCAGAATTATTTTCGTCTTTTTTTCTTAAAAGTCAACAAAATTACAGTTTGTTTCATCACAGCATGCTTTTATAGATTCTTCATGAAAATTCATAACTTTTGTATGGATTGTCCGATTTTGCTCAAATTCTACTAATTAGATGATTCCAGGGGTTGGTTCCCCTTTAAGATAATTACATTCATTGTCACAGTGCATGAATTAATCCTCGGCCATTCAAGGCCAGGCCAGGCCTTGTATGGCCTATCAACTGGCCTTGATCCCCACCCCTTGCCCTCAAAATAACAACATTTTTTTTTATTCTATTTAGTCAACAGAATTAATTTACAAAATAAGAACCATGTGCAGCCAAATGGTCATATATTTACAGATATCATTGACAGAAATACATAAATAAATCACATTTGGTTGATATTGCACAAAAATAACTGAATAGTCATTGAAAAAATATAATAATGATGATGCAGGGTAAGTGTTATTCCAGACGATGAAGTTGAAAATAAAAGCCTGCTATTAAATTAAAATTTAGTATTTTGACATCCAGTATCACTTTCATCATTTTGCGTTTTCTTTTATCACTTTTGAAGCCCTATTGATTGACTATTTGCAGCTTAAAGATATATTCTGGTATTTGTTAAAAAAATAAAATAAATGTTCACAGAATCGCACAAAATGTGAGAAGAATGTTCAGAACTATGAATAAATAATATGTGCCAAAGTGTTTTGCAAGAAAATGTATAATGGCAGAGAAATGTGCAAATAAAGGGTCAAAATTGGGCCATGTCGGGCCGACAGATTTTATACCAGTCCCACGCGCTGCTTCCTGTGTTTGCTGCAGTGGACAGAGCACGTGGAGAATGACATAATTTCGCTTTTAACCGGTTTGAGGTTATCATATTAGTTTTCCCTTGTCTACACAAGTCACGTTGTGCTTTGTTTGTAACATAAGATTATTTTAATCATTCATTTTTCCAAATTGAAGTTCTTTGCAAGTACTCGATATTCGCTTTAATATTATGACAATTTTATTTTACATTAATTTTCCATAATTTTCCTTTATAATGATTATGGCCTATAGACATGTAGGATCATTCAGCTGTTAAAACGAATTATGTCACCCAAATTTGGGATTCTTTATTAAAATAAACAAGAATGAAATAAGAACAAATCAATCAAAGAAAAATATTTGTCATAATATTTGTCTGATTGTTCTTTGATTGTTTTTGTTTGTGATGAAGATCCTGTTTATACAGGTTCGATTGTCAGTTTGAAGTCGTAATTTGCAATGTCCTTGGGAATAGGTTTATTTAAAAATCTTGACAGTAGATGATTATTATAAAAATCAGAATGAAAAAAAAAATGAAGCAAGTAGTTTGATAAATTTTCTGTCACTGATCTGCCTTAATTTTCATCATGTAAAGTTATGCCGTCCATATTGTTATGCGCGGTTTACAAATGCAGTTTTTCATTATTGCGATCATTGTTAGTGGTCTCCTTCTTTTTCTTTTTATTCCTTCATGTTCTTTGTCTTCTTCAACATTATCTTTTCCTTGTTCCTCTTGTTTTTCTTGGTCCTCTTGTCGTTCTTCTTGTTTTTCTTGTTTTTCTTTTTCTTAATCTTCCACTTTATCCTGATCTTAATCATCATCTTCTTCTTTGCCGTCTTGTTGTTTTTCTTTTTTTACTTCCTCTTTTTTTTGTCTTCTTCTTCTTCTTTTTCTCCTTTTTCTTCTTCTTCTTTGTCTTCATCATCTTCTTCTTCATCCTCTTCTTGTTCTTCTTTTTCATCTTCTTCTTCTTTTTCTTCTTCTTCTTCCTCTTCTTCTGCTTCTTATTCTTCTTCTTCCTCTTTTTCTTCTTAATCTTCACCATCAACATCTACTTCCTCTCCTTCTTCTTCTTCTTCGTCTTCTTCTTCTTTTTCTTCTTCTTCTTAACCATCTTCTTTATCATCTTCCTCTTCGCCCTCCTCGTTTTGTTATTATCATCTCTTTGGCAAAAATAATATTATAAAGAGGTTTGAATACAGTATGACACTTCAATCATAAGTGGTTGAATGAATGTCCCGTCGGTCTTGCTGAGTTTGGCAGCCACGTGGCTCATTCTTCTTCTTTTTCTTTTTCTTCTTCTTCTTCTTCTTCTTCTTCTTCTTCTTCTTTGTCATCTTCCTCTTCTTATGATTATTATTAATATGTATCTTCATTATCACCGTCTTCTTCCTCTTTTACTTCTTCTTTGTCATCTTCTTCTTGTCCTTCTTCTTTTTCTTAATCTTCCACTTCATCATCATCTTCTTCTTTGCCCTCTTCATCTTGTTATTATGATCTCTTGAGTAGTATTGTAAACGAGTTTGACCACAGTGACAATATTTTTTATTATTCATGATTTTTTTCTTTTACTAGTGACGATTCTATATATAGTATGACATACATGAATTTCAAACATAAGCGATTGAATGTATGTCCCGTTGGTATTGCTGAGTTTGGCAGCCACGTGGCTCACTCTTACAGGATGTTGCGCCATAAGAGCTTTGTCGGAAGGCAGGAAGTCACGTGACACGCAGAAATGAACATCAAGTTAAAGAGAGATATCAATACATTTTGACCCATCATGAACGATCACTTTATTGAGAATTCAATTACTTTTTGTTTCTTAACTGATTTGCAAGTCTTGAATGTTTATTTTCTATGGTCAGACTATTTTAATTGAATGTACATTTAACACTCAGTGTGATAAGATTGTTATAAAATTGATATGTTGCCAATTTACATAGAAGAGTAACCTTTGACCCCTTAATTTTTTGCCATTCTAAAAAAAGTGAGCTGATACTTAGTGAAGTTCATATATATGAATTCCGAACTACTAAAAAACACAATATAAACTATTGCTCCCAAATTAAGTCGAACACCAATTCAATGCTTATCGGAACCAGCTTGTTATTGTTGTATCCGCCCAGTTCAATACACGGCGTACGGCTCTTTTGTCCATGACCCACTTTATTTTGCGTAAATACTTTATATCGTGTTAAAAGTATCCCCTAACATTTCTAGCAGTGTATTTCATATTACTCTGGAAATTTCACAATTCACAATTGAAACACGACCGCTTGCCAGTTCAAGTGCTGCAATGGAAGTACCGAAGAAAATAAATGGATAGCACAATTAATTTTGAAAACCACATAAAGTAAAATATTAGATATCAAAGGCATAGCTATAGCTTTGGTAACCGAGATTCAACATAATCGATCACACAGACGTGCTATGACTATTGCACCATTGTACAATCTCAGCCCATCTGAAAAATCAAGAGAATTTGAATTTCTGATATTCTGAATTTATAACTCATGGGAAACTTATCATTGCTATTTAGAGTTTAAAGACACCCAGTCCAAATTTCCAGAGTACAATGACTTTATGTGCAATCATTAGGTTTTGCTTAAAATATTAATGATTATTTTTCCTGAATCTTAAACATATCAGTGATATTTTGAATGTCTCATTGGGAATAAAAAAAACACAGTACCAAAGAGGAAGAACATTAGGCATTGATATACTGTTCTTAGTCATCAAAAGTATGTTTTGGGGTTTGTAGGTTGGAAATCCTTTTTCCTGTCTTTCTTCATGGATATCCAGTTTTTGATGGATAAGGACAAAAAATTGTTTTGATGCCCTTAAATGCTATTTTTGAGAAAAAAAAATTGCGTTAGTTGGCCAGAAATTGTTTAATTATTATTATTTTTTAAATTTTTCAAATGTACATGTAATTCACATGATTCATGAAGAAGGGAGTGAAAAGGCAAAACATCATGTGAAAATGACTTTTCAAGTTAACACGATATAAACTTTTTCCAAAGAATTAAGTCGAATGCAGACAATAGACCCGTACACCGTGTATTCAACTGTGCGGACACAACAATGACAAGCCGGTACCGATTTCAATAGCATTACAAAGGAGCATTGAATTTGAGTTCGACTTACCTTTCGAAAATAGTTTATATCGTGTTAGTTGTATTCCACATGTTTATTCATAATTTTGCTGTGATTTTTCAATTTGAGTCAAAAGAAAAAGAAAAATGAAGTTCAGGTCAGGCCATTTTGAGAGGGTCGATTGGTCGAGGGCATCCAGACATTTCTGTTTTACCTAAGGTAGAGGTTTGAACACCAACCAATAAATAGTTCAAGAGTAACCACAATCTCACATGTACATTAGATTTCTTGAATAATCTAATATCGGATCTGTTTCACATTGCCTGACCTCTTTTTAGTCCTTGTGAGGCCGGCCTAAATTGTGACAATTAGCGCACAAAGTTTGTGCTTTCACACCCCAAATTCTGGGCCGCTCTTCTTATCTACTGATAGAGGTGTCCTGAGTTCTTGATCATAAAGATGTGCGTAGATCTCCGCATGACTGTATGAATGACTGGTGACCCATTCTTGCGCTTAGTATTAAATCCTGAAGCGGGATTGCACCAGGGTGGTGTTTCACCAAACCATTCTTAAAGTTACGCACAACTTTAAGTTCGACTTGTATCAATTCTTGTGCTGAATGCGTGCACCATTATGAATTATTACACACAAGAAATGATACCAGCCATGCGTAAAGTCTTTCTTAAAGTCTTTCTTATCTTGGTGAAACACCTCCCTGGGAAAGGATCACCAGCCATTCATATATACGTGTGTAGATCTGCGCATATCTTTATGAAACACAGCCCTAGTCCTGCGTGCTTTTGCACTGAAAATATGATGTCCTCTCCCTGGCCTAACCTGCGAATTCATCCAGAATGTGTCCAAATATCGGCCCACATTTAGTTTTGTACAAAATCAACTGGAACTTTGCAAATTGTAAACACATTTTTATTCGTGCACAATATGCACATTTATCAAGACGTGCATCAATTGCAACTTTTGAACAATACCCCCAATAGACATTTGTGCGTTTACACCGGAATTCCTTGGGGATGTCACTAGATTGGAATGGATGTGAAAAGTCTATGCGGTTTTGCTAGGGGATGAACTTCGTAATTTAACTCCAGGGTCGTGTTTCAGAAAGCTGTTCGTGTATGGACGTGACTCTTCAGACGACTGGAAACATGGGAAAGGGTCACCAGTCACACATATAGTCGTGTTTGGATCTACAAACAGCTTTATGAAACACAACCCAGAATACCTACTGATGGAACATAGATAGCAGAATCTTTATTTTCCAAAACATTTTTTTTTTTTTTTTTGGGAGGGGGGTTCTCCAACCTAATACAGAATTCAACAAGAACATTCAGCGGATATCGATACAAAGTTGTGCTCAATGCAAATCAGTTGCAAATTAAAACCCACGTCTTCATCTGTGTATGGCCCAAGATTATTACAAAACCCATGGATGAGCATAAACAAGGCTTTTAATTGGTGAGTGGCGATTAACTGCGACTTTCAATTTATCACACATTTCTAGCAACACCCCCCTAAGATTGTTGAGTACAAGTAATATGTGCGAGAAAAAAATCCTCAGAGCTGGCCTGCAATGTGAATCATAGCTTGATCAATACAACCATGCATATGAGTTTAGCCCCCTCTTGTGTTGTAGCGATGGCAATCTAATATCATTTCACAGGTCTTGATTGTTGATCGTTATTAAAGGTATGGATTAGTTTTCGGAGAGGTAGCGCTCGTTTATTTAAATAATTTGTGAACTGCACTAAAACTTTTCACTTACAGCATTTTTTCAAAAACAAATTAGAGTTTGTTAGAATAAGATCGACTGAGTAATGGCTTGTTTATCGCAAAAATAAAGACAAACCTTTCTGCCGTTGCTTTCACCAGTACACGGTCTTACACACACACGCACAAAAAAAACAAATTCAGAATGCCTGTAAATCAAGCCGGAACGCTGTTCACTTCACCCATACTTTATTGATAATGATTATGCTTGTGGTCCCTAGGATCTACCGTTTGTTGAACTTCATTGGTTACATTTGGACTAAAATGTGCCAGAATATCTGTAAGAATGATCTCCTAATTTCATAAAAATGTTTATTTATGCATGTAAAGCAATTTGTGAATGTGTCGGCTCGTTTCACATCAATTTCGCCATCCTGACCATTATATTATCTTTCATATGGCTGTATCCTAGACATCTGTGTTTCAAGGAAAAAGACCTTACACAGGGACTAAAATTTAAGGGGAGTGAGAGCGATTGCTCTCCTAAAGCTCCTCTTAAATGATTTTGGAGGAATGATTTATAGAGCCCCTTGTAACCCGAATCTACTACATAAAGACCCAATTTAGCTCCACTAAAATTCTCCCTGAGAGCCTCTAGGAGAGCTTTTTATAGCTCCCCTGCAAATTCTTAAATTTAGTCCATGCTTACCATGGTGAAGCGTGAAATTATTGGTAATGGAAACCATCTCCATGGATGGATTTGAACCCATGACCATCTGATCAGAAGTTGGTGTGCTAACCACTAAACCATGATAATCCCATACTACCCATATAAAGAGTACCGGTAGTACATTCACTATAGGCACAATGTGCTTGCTAAATGTATGATGGGGTCACACTTCTTCGTATAGTTTTTCTAGAGCATTTTAGATTGTGGTACGTAGCAACATATATCTCTTAAGATACAAAATTATTTTCTAAAATCTTGGCAGGAAAGGAAACTACATATTTTAGGCTTCAAATATTTCTAAAAATAAAATCAATTCACAAATGAATCACGGAGATATTGCGATATTTAGATTCGATTGACGAAACGATCGCATCGCTCCACGCTGGAAAATGGCGAAATTTGTCAACGAATTGTGTCATATTAATTCGTAGAGCCCGTTTTGAACAAGATTTACCGTAAAACTTCTTCCATCTAAGAAGAACATTTTACACCAGTTTGACCACGAAATATCAAGGAATCGAATGTAATGACTGCGAACTTACAAATTTGATGATAATTGTTAGAAAATCAGAAGGATTCAGATTAGTGTCGCAAAACCAGTGTTTTTCTGCAAATGCAAGCAAATCTGCCGATCTTTTGGCAATGTTTTCATTGTTTTTGGTCCTTTTGCAAAGAAAATGTCCAGTTTAGGCAAATAAACAACCCTCTTCACAATGGTGATATCAGATTTGTCATATTTCATCAATTTTGTGGAAATTCATCTGATGTACGAATTAATATGATGGGCAAATTAATGTGACAGCACCATACTGTGATTCACTTTTGTGCCTCGCAATGGTATAGAGAATCTTCTCAGAGGGATTCTGCACTTTTCAATAATTCACAAGTCATTAACCTTTAAAGCAGTAGAATACTGCAAGATACTGCTACGAGGAACAGTCAAACGTTGCCATTACTGATTGCTTTTGGTTGGTTTAGGATCCGGTCTTTCTTGATTGAAGCTTCTTCCATTTAAAGGCTTGTGTGATTTATGTAAGAGAAAGCAGGCCTGTCTACTCTCATTCTGAAACTTGAAGTTTGGCTAACCGCGATCATGAAAATTAATCCCCTAGACCATGACAACTCTTTGTTGTGTTTGGAAGATGATAATTAGTGTAATTATTAATATAAATCTTGGGATAAGGCAGTAATTGTATTAATAATCATCTACCCAACACAAAAGTCATTCAATTGGTATTTACGCAGTACATGCTGCAATTACACGAATCAAACCCTCCACAGCCACCGGCTCTTGGAGGTCTAGTGGTAAGACACCTTTCTAGTCATCAGGAGGTCGTGGGTTTGATTCCTACCTGTGTATGTTTGTGAATATTTGTTCACAGCATCCCCAAAATGCACCATCAATTAATATTTATCCATGTTAGGATATGGCAAGAATTATATTTATTAAAACCTCAATGGGGCTCTCACTGAGATGTAATTAACAAAACTTCAAGTTCGTAAAACAACATAGAAAAATATAAATAAACATTGATCAAACAATTGTGTGTATTAATGAGCACTTTATTGAATATTGAAGCTAATACCAATGTTTTTTTGCAGTTTTCGTAATAAAAAAGCTTGCTACTAGACCAGGATTTGTTTTAATCTGATGACCATAATGAACATCCCCTGCACTAACAAGGAGAGGAGGACTGATGTCTGATAAAATGATGATATAAGAGATGGATGGAGGATTGAATTGATCAGTGGTTATTATTTGCCTTCAGCATAACAAATGACTGATGATAACAAGGAAGAAAAAGAAAATATGAATTTTGAGAATAAGGGGAGGAGGAGGAAGAAGAAGAGAAGGATGGAGAATAAAATGAGGGATTAGGATTACAATGTAGAGTGAGGATAGATGAGGAGGAGAAGTGTGAAGTATGAATCATTGTAGATGAATTTAAATAAATTTTGGAGACTTCTGAGATCAAGGGGAAAAAAGAATGCAGTAAAATTTATTGCTGGCAAGCTCTCAGTGAGACCACACTTTGACACGAAGAATGGGGATCGCAGTGCAAAAAACTTAAGGAAACTGGGAGAGTAATATGGCCAACAAAAAAATAGAAAAAAATGTTAAAATCAAGGGGGGGGGGGGGGGGGAGGAAGTTGCAGTAGAAAACATTTTTAGGGATATGAAGAGGGATACACAAAATGAGTTGAAAAAGGACAAGGAAGGGGAATAAATACTAAATTAAAAATGCATTTTTTTAAAGGGGAAATACAAGAGAAAACTTTAGAGGCTCAAATGCTGAGGGCACAAAACAATAAAAAAAAGTATTAGTTACAATGTACATGAAAATCATTTGGATTAAAAGTAGATATTTCATTTGGAATTTTTAGCATCTTAAACAAAAAGAAACCCATACAGTTTGATTTAAAATTACAACATATGTCAGAGTATGGGGCAAATGTCTCCTTTAAGATCCCGAAATGAAAAAAAAAGATGTAAAGGAGAAGGAAAAGTGGTCATTTATGCGTAACAATGCACTGTTTTTCATCTTAATCCCGCCACGCCAGCCCCAGTCTAGCATAACGTCACGCATGCATCGGCTTCATGTTCATTAGTTGAACCCCACACAGAAGCAAATGACCTGCTGTTTCAAATGGAGATCCTCAATGTAGAACAACACCTCAAGGTGCCGTTCAGGTGACATTGGATAATGAATGCAGAACACGATTAGGATAAAAATAACCGTTATCCATCCCAAATAACCTGGGCCTGGCATTATAAGATGCTAATGCTAGTTAAAAACTTCATTGCAATGAGCAAAGTATAATGGAAATTAATCTATTTTGAAAAGTCTCTGTATTTATGATAAGTTCTGTGCCCATATTGATATGAAACTGTTTCTTGAAAATAAATTAGATATCTCTTTTCATAAGTCTCTGTATCTATAATAAGGGCTGTATCTTATTTGAGTATTTACTGACCAAAATGTATTGATTTAAAAAAAAATTTCTTCCAGTTCTTTCAATTTTGTACATTTGAAATTTGACAGTGGTGTAACAGACGATTCCAAGATGCGAACATGAATTTGATATCATTTATATTTTGTGTGTCTAATAATACATGTAGGTCCAATAACGCAATAACTGCTGCACTTGGTACAAGTTACTATATTATTACCCTAGCTTTGAGTGCTGAGCCAGCCACCGCTCAAGCATTCCAAGGAATAATTCCTACTAGGTACCCCTCTTCATCTGGGATGAGTGCAGTGCAGTGTGGATGAATTTCTTGCTGAAATATACTAATGCCATGGGTACGATTCAAACTGCCGACTCTAATCGCAAAGCAAGAGTCAGAACCACTGCACCATGACGCTTCCATGTACATTTTGAATATTGGTATGAAGATATACAACATTTGGATTATTTGCTTCTGATATAAACATTTAATATGTATGCTTTACAGCTCTATATTGTAAAATGAGTATGTTTTCCAGTGGTACATAGAAAGTTATATACTGTCCGGAGGTTCAGAATGATGATTATCTTAAAGGTCGATCCCAGGCCAAATATGGATCACTTCTTCGTAGAGTGTCTGTAAAAAGTCCTTCTATTCTCTAATGTGTAAATTTGTTTCCTGATATTTAGATAAGCCTTTTTGTAAACCAACTCTGTCCCTTTTAAAACGAATACTGTCCCTTATTTAGAAATTGTAAAGTGTCATTTCATGGAATCGATTTCAGCGTTCTTCTTTCTGACGTTAATAGTCTTTCTTTATATTCTCCTGAAAAACAACACCTATTTAGAGAATTATATATATAATATCAGAAAGCATATCTTTGAAATAGACACAATATATCGAGCTATGTAATGATGTATGAGGTAAAAGAAAAATTGATGAAGACATGACATGTTTGCTTAAAAATTGAGAGCAAAAATTGGCTCTTTCATTGGCTCTTTCATCATCTCCCACTAATCTTTCATCTTATTCATAATTCATAGGGGTATTAGGGCCTGGTTAGTTCTGGAAATTCATGCCCTCGGGGAAAAGGAGGCATGGGTGAATGAACTCAGGCTGTATTAATAGCCAGTGCATTTATTAGTCTGCAAGAACAGACCCTTAGGTTTCGTTGTGCACAAACACAGAGAGTGATACAGGGTATACACTGTGTGTCTCATTGTGTATCTCGTGCTGAGGATAGAGCAATGCTGTATGTGTGTGATGTAGTCACACAGCGCATGCCTGTATCATGCTCTGCACACTCACACACCGAAAGTCTCGGGTTTGTGCTTTCAAACTATGCATTTATAGTCAGTGTTATATACTCCCAGGGCAAGTTTTTAAGTACAAAAATAATGTAGCTCTCTCAATTCTCCTATTCTCCAATTCTCATGGCTCATATTATGCGATTTCAAGCGATATTTCACGATACCATCAATATCAATATGTTAAATTTGGGAAGGTGACTTCTGGTTTGGGAAGCTAACGCATATCCAACGTTTCTCATTTTGGAAAATTGCTAATATTTCTTTTTAAAACATCATTGGATTGCTCGGCAGTTATAGCCAGGGTAATGATATTGTACCTAGTATCAAGTGCAGTAGAATATATGCATATAGTGATTGCGCTATATAAATGGATCTATTATTATTATCATTATTATTATTATGTACTTGATGCTGCATCAAAGAGCTACACCATGGTGTAATAACTTAATATCAGGAAAGATTTAAAGATATATTCTGGTATTTGTTAAAAAAATAAAATAAATGTTCACAGAATCGCACAAAATCTGAGAAGAATGTTCAGAACTATGAATAAATAGTATGTGCCAAAGTGTTTTGCAAGAAAATGTATAATGGCAGGGAAATGTGCAAATAAAGGGTCAAAATTGGGCCATGTCGGGCCGACAGATTTTATACCAGTCCCACGCGCTGCTTCCTGTGTTTGCTGCAGTGGACAGAGCACGTGGAGAATGACATAATTTCGCTTTTAACCGGTTTTAGGTTATCATATTAGTTTTCCCTTGTCTACACAAGTCACGTTGTGCTTTGTTTGTAACATAAGATTATTTTAATCATTCATTTTTCCAAATTGAAGTTCTTTGCAAGTACTCGATATTAGCTTTAACTTAATGAGTAAAACAAACATGATTTTTTTAAACCTAATACCTGGCAAAGTGGGAACTGCATAGTGCCATTTACAGTTCTTGATTTTCTTAATGATACTGATAACATACTGTACCTATAAAGCGCATATCACACAATTGTCTCTATGCACTGTTTAACCCTTAACGTGCCACATGCATGTGTACTGATCTATGCAGGAGTACCAAGTGCGTGTGTACACGCAATCGTAATAACACCCTTTGTGTACTACTATTGTGTATATCGTACAGATGAACTCTGGAGCTATTGTATCGTTCTCACATCCTGCTTAGGTATTAGCAGGCTATTTTTTTCATACGATAAGCAGAAAACAATTTATAGAGGTGAAAAGCACAAAATAAACTTGGCACAGGGAGTGCAGTATACAGAGCACCTTAAGGGTTAAGAGAGATGAAAAGAGAAACAATAGTATTAACTAAGTATGTGTCATTGGCGAGAATTGCAAGTACACTAATATTTGTGAATTAGTCGGTATTGATTTCAAATATTTTCAAATCATAAAAAAATTATTTCATATCTACAGTAGATAAGGGTTGCATTTTTTAAACCCATAAACCTTAGAAATAGCCCTCAGGAGCTCTGAAATAGCTGCAAAAATATGTTATGGAGGTATACAATTTATCCGCATTGTGCTGCACTCAACCCAGGTGAAGTGAATGGGTACTGGTAGGAAGAAATTCCTTGAATGCAGTGAGCGCCGAATGGTAGCCATGCTAAAGCCGGGTAATAATGCACAGAGCGCTTAGAAACACTTTGTATTAAGCACTATATAAACATTGTGCATTATTATTATTATACTTCAGGAAGAAAAATGTAAAAAAGAGCCCTCATGAATAAAAAAATGTATCTTTTAATATGCTGTGTACTCTATTTTACTCTTCTTGATACCCTCTGTCATGGACAAACACCTGAGAGAGAGGGTCACTAACAGTCATGTGTAACTTTCAGGGCTCGAATTATCACAAGGAAATGGCCATGGGTGCCCTTTTTGCTTGCCATAGTGCCCTCTTTGGACTCCCTATACATATACAGTCAAACCTGTCTACAGTGGCCACCGCAAGGGAAACAGAAAAAATGGCCACTCTAGACAGGTGGCCTCTATAGACAGGTTCTATAACATGCATTTTCACCTGGAGGGAATCGACTTAAGTGGCCACTGTAGACAGGTGGCCTCTATAGACAGGTTCTATAACATGCATTTTCACCTGGAGGGAATCAATTTAAGTGGCCACTATAGACAGGTGGTCACTCTAGACAGTAGCCACTATCGACATGTTTGACTGTAGATCTATATTGTTTTGCCATGTAGAGAAGTGCCCTTCATCAAAATTGTTTTGTGTTTGATGCCCTGAGGAAATCTGAATCCGAGCGCAAACATTTTATAGGTGGATGAAACACAACCCAGTATCATGGATATATTGTCTAACTTTACAATGTAATAGAAATTATCTTTATATCATTACTATTTCCATAAAAGTAATCATTCTGGAACCCTTGGAAGAACAGAAGTATTTATTTTAATTCTTCTGAAAGGGCAATCCTGCCAATCTTAGTAATTGCAAGTTATTTTTTTGTTCACATGTAAATTTTTCAAATGCACACTGTATTCTTATTTCCTATTATGTTGTATATTGTATGTATTTTTAATGATTGGGAATAAAGTACCATACCATACCAAGGACTAAGCTTAGCAAAAAATGTACAGTTGTTCTATGGAGATATAGAAATCCCATGAAATAAATGATCCAAGTCTTATTTTGATATAATGTGGCCCGTAAAAACATGATTTGGTTGGCTTCTGAAGTGTGAATGTGCTCTTCTAATATTTTTCTTGATTATTTTACTATTTTTATTGCTTCTTAAGATGACTTGGAAAACACTTTCACAACCCTATATTCTTGGGTAGGAAGTGAACCCAATGCCTTTTTATTCATTTCATTGCTTCTCGGACACACACTCTTAAACGATGTTTATTCATATGGGATAAAGGCAAGAATTTATTCAGTTGTTTTCTATGTCAATTGATATTTTTTTTTAAATTCTACATAATTCCATTTTATTTCATGTCAAAATTATGAAACAGATGATCTATAAAAAAAGATTGAAGTTTTAGCTTTTTCAATCAAGACAAAGCTTCAGAACGTATATATTTGCATTACATTTATTTCATAGATATATCTGTTTGCATTACAATAGATTTGCATGAATCTGTTTGATTATGAAATAATTAGTGATTGATTAAGAATAAACTTGTATTGGTCTATATGTTCTGAAAATGATAATTGGATTGCGTTCATCCGATAAATCATGACGTTTTAATCAGAATGATATTTACAATTGATGGGTAAATCCTGTTTAGAATGTGGGAGGAATGTCTTTTTAGATTGTAAGGGAGGCAGATTATTCATTGTTTTATATACAGAGGGATTAATTATATCTGTTTTAATTAAAGGAAAGCCCCTCTTGGTTATCCTCAGGAAATCCATCGAA
>BQKZ01000374.1:126151-136687 GCA_036244855.1 Temnopleurus reevesii
TCTGGTTGACAAACTCTGAAATACATGCATTAGGTTGAAAAAGCAGATAAATGTCCTAAGCTATGAGCTTTAGAATTGCAATTTTCCGGCTCATTTTGTCGCTAAATTCCTTAATCTAGCGTCACTCATGGACTAGCCTAATTTCCAATCAGTGGAAATTACTTGATGAAGAGCGTACACCTATCATTGTGTAGTCCGATTTCACGCTCCCAAAAATGGCAACTCGAGTCCCCGATGTAATCTTCTTCTACCTGCATGGTTTTCTGAGTAATGAGAGAAATTCCTGGACAGGAGAAAAGGTTTACAACAAATGATCAAACCTGTATAAAACCTAATACAAGCCTATGTATTTGTGACCCTTCTGCCCTGTACTTTTAAGGTTTTTCCTCACTTCATTGTATTCATTAAAAAGGCTTTCTAGTTTGGTATTCATACAAGTCGAATGAAATCTTGATGACAAAAGGAGGGGAGAAAATAAGTGAAAAGAGATGAATACGCAAGTTAGTAAATTAATGTATAAATAGATAGATACGAGGGGGCTACAAGAATTTTTACACCACTTCACCTGCCCTGTTGGGCAAGCGGATTTCCAGATCACTTGCCCAAACACCATTTCCTCTTTCACAACTTAAAAATGAAAAACAAAGCAGTGGGACACCAAATAAACTGGTTGAGTGTTTTCAGTAATGTTAGTTGAATAATATACTACTGGATAGTCATGACCCATAGTCTGCAAGCACATACCTTAGACTTTTGGTGTGTGCATGAGCAGAGCGTGATACAGGGTATGCATATTGTGGGACTACATCACACACATACAGCATCGCTCTACCCTCAGTCTAGGCTGAGGATACAGCGATGCTGTGTGTAATGTAGACACACAATGCATACCCTGTATCATGCTCTGCGTCTGCACACACCAAAAGCCTAGGGTATGTGCTTGCAGACTACATGACCCATAAGAAATTGACAATCAATAATGTATATTTTTTGGTCTTAAATGCACTGTAGCAAAACTTTAAATTGGCAAATTTGGCAGGTGACAATTTCATTCACTTGCCTGATAGCTTAATTCTGATACCATGTGTATCCAGGAAAGTAGATTCGTAGCACCCTGCATGCACTAATAGATCGATATAGATAAATTTAAGTAAATAAATGGATTAAAAGATAAACAAGTAAATGAATAAATAAATATATGAATAGAATTTGAAAAAATGTTGATTTCCTTTAATTTTTCATGATAATTTTTATATAATTTGATAGCACCTTGATAATGCTAGATTGTAGATATGAAAAAAAAAACAGATAGGCAAGTGAACTGTATTCATATTTGGTAGATATGAGTGTGCATATATATGAACTTGAACAAATTGTCTGTATATTCACAAAGTGACGGGAACCTGAAGGGATTGTTACACGAAATGAGTCACAAATCCATTGAAACGTGTCCTACAGAATTTACAGGTTGTTTGATAGGATGCCTGTTCAGTTGGAGCTATGTCGGGATTTATTTGTCTTCATGCAACATTACCCTATGGCTTCCGTCACTTTGTGAAAACATGGACAAAATAATCCATTATGCACAAGGCCTATTGAAATTCAAGTGCACTCTGAAATATAATATTACACCTTTATTCATGAATGAAAAAAAAAAAAAGAAGAAGTAGAAAATGATGGGAAATTTATTCTCCTATATTCTCCGTTCAAAAGGTGGAAGCAGTTACACTGCAAAAAGTGTTGGACAAAACGTCAACCCAACTGTATAGCAAATTTTACCTCCTCTTTCAGGCAAACTTTGCCTACTTCTTTGAGCATTGTGCTGATGCTAATAATTCTCCCTATCACATATAGCGCTCTGAATCTGAACGCCTGCGGCGCACTAGTTATTTTGGCCCAGATTCTTGGCACAGGTACTTCTGGTAACATTTGCGTGTTTTCAAAAGTCTATTGCTTTCTACGGTAAACTTCGTCAGCGGCTTGTAGTGTCATATTTTTTCATCGATTTTTGCAAATAAAAGCATCAGTTTATATATATTTCTTTCATATCTGCATTTATTTGTTACATGGGTTTCTTTTGCGAAGCGGCCCAATGCTGGGCTTCCGACGCAAAATGAAGAAATTACGCTAATTACGCATGGATTGAAATTTCGTAGATAGTATACAGTGAAATCAAGATGGATCCCGTAAGTGAGCGTGCCAAAGCCAAAGTGCCTGGTATCGATATCACAAGGTGACATCGGGTGATATCGGCTATATGTGATAGGAAGGATTATTTGTTGAGTCTAACATTTTGCCTTGCACATGAAGAAAACATTGCCCAACAGATGGGTCTGTTCCTTTTTTTTTGCCCAACACTCTTTGCGGTAACATGGCAACATGTTTGAATGTTTATTCAGAAAATTCTCTGTTATGAACTTAAACGAATGAAGGCAAGTTTTTGACATGTATGAATCTGAAAACAAAATTTGCTATGAAGAATCTAGACAAATTACACATTTGTCCATTTAAGCCTTCACAATGGCTTTCCTGTCATTCAGCAATCATATTTCACATCTGTTCTGCATTTCTTTACAAAATAACAGGGTAGGAAATTTCTTTGGTGTGTTTGAGCCATTGTACAGGCTTGAATAAGAAGTTGTTTATTTTGTCCCATTTCTTGGTCATTGTATTTCAAAGCGCTCGAGAGTGTCTCAAAGGTTTGTCCCAAGCTCCAGCAAGCCAGACGCAAAGTTGATTGGGTTTCTCCGACCAATTGTGGAATGGAATCTACACCAAGTGGGTACTTCAACTCTCAGACTTGTGTTACAACCGTCCTTTTAGCGCAGCACCTCGCTAGAAATATTGGCGCGGAATTCATGAAAAACATTAGAGATATAGCGTTACGGCCATGAGGAGCTCATTATTGCCCTGTGCAGTGTATAAACGTGCATGTCATTGGTGTTAAGTTCCTAAATTACAAATCATACTTTACTTCCGTAGTTATCGATGGGGAATGGTCGGTGTATCTGGTTTGTGGTGAGATCCAGAAGGTGTTAAATGCATTTCTAAGCTATTTAGATATTAATGTCAATGTTGAAAGATGAAATATTTGTGAGTGTTATCACTCTTCTGTTTCAGTATTTTAGCTTGAATCTTTGTAGTTTAATATTGAAAAGGACAATTAACCTCAATTCAATTCAATTTTATTTCAATTATTTTAATAATGTAAAGCGCCTTGAGCACTCAGCAGAGTGGATACGTGCACTATATAAATTGCATCTATTATTATTATTATTATTTCACACCAGTTTAAAAATACATAAAATAGCAAATTAAAAGCATATTATTAATATTATTAAAAATATACTATTGTCTCAAAATGTGTATAAGAATTACATGTCATGATAAACATCCCCAAAATTCACATTTCTTCATCTTTACCAAAAACTATACTTGGGCTTTAATAGAGCAGACACTCTACCACTGAGACACACACTTCCTGTTATATAAAAATTGAAGATTCAAGATTAAAAATTTGTTTTATTTCATTTTTCATCCAAACAATAGTATTCATCGATTATAGAATAATTATAAACTTAGAAGTATGGATATGTCATTGAAAAGGAATAAGTAAAAATGAAGAAAAAAGAGTGATTTTACCAGCAGTTTTGAAAATTAAGTTACTACCTTTTGCCAAAATGTTCTTTTTTTTTCAAAGTGTATTGCAATGAATAAACCATGTCAAATAGAATACCCCAGGTGCTTTCATTTCTTTGATGCCCCTTGCATCATTATGTGCTTTAAGGGGAACTTCACCCAGACATTAATGTGGGCTCAGTGGATGAAGAAAAATACAATGGTCAATCTGTGAAAATTTGAGCAAAATCCGACAATTCATTCAAAAGTTATGAATTTTCAAAGTTTTGATTTACACCCCTCATAGGCTCCTCAAATTGGCAACGTACAGGCACAAAATGGCTGCCAACATAGAGAACTCTCAATTCACTTTGTACACAGAATTTCACATTTTCTTCTTTTTCTCGAAAAGAAGAATTGTACTTTTATCTTCAAGTATGATATGGACATTTTGATTCTGCATGCATTTTGGAATGAATTCTGTTGATTTATTGTCTATATTTCAAGAAAAATAAGAAAATGTGAAAATCTGTGAACAAAGTGAATGAAGAGTTCTCCATGTTGGCAGCCATTTTGTGCCTGTAAGTCACCGATGTAAGGAGCCCATGAGGGGTTTAAATAAAAACTTTGAAAATTCACAACTTTTGAATGGATTGTCGGATTTTTGCTCAAATTTTCACAGTTTGATCATTGTATTTTTCTTCATCCACTAAGAGTGCATCAATGTCTGGGTGGAGTTCCCCTTTAAGCAAAAAAAAAACCCTCATTATTTGGATGCCTGAGAATGTCTTCATAAATTGTGTGGGGCGGTTGAAAAAGTCTTTTTTAAAATTAATTTTCTTCTAAATTTTTGGAACAGACTTCATGTAGAAAATAAAACTTAGAAGGGAGTAAATAGCACTTGAATGCCTGAAAATGACTTTTAAAGTTTTATTCCACATGTCATTCATAATTTTACCGAAAATGACTTTTCAGGATGTGGAATTTCTCTTCGTTATCGAACAATAGATGTCGTTTAAACGATTGTATTGTGCAAACGCACTCGTCGGCTCTCGCTTGGTTACATTCCACCATTCTTGCTCAAGTATCCAGTAGCCTCCCACTCCCCCCCATGATTACATTCAGTTTACTCTTGATACTAAAGCACAACCTAAATGTGCCTCCAGAAAAATACCGTTTTAATTGTTTCTTTATTTGTCTGCTATTGGTAGATATAGAAGAGAAATTAGCTTTCTTGCGTAGTAAAACAAGGAAGAAAATGTTTCTCTCGTTTTCCTATAATTTCACTGTGATTCTTTTAACTTGAGTGAAAAAAAAAGTTCAGGTCAGGCCATTTTCAGAGGTTTGGTCATCATAGGAATCCAAATATTTATGGGGTGTTGCTCATAATGAACTGCAAATCAACTGCAACTTTGCAAATTGTAATGCGCATTTTCATTCGAGCGTGGTATGCGCATTTAACAATACGCGCATGAAACAATGATTTTGATTGGCACGTTCCGATCAACTGCAACTTGCGATCAATTGCAACTTTTGAGCAACACCCCCATAGTGTCCCATCTATGACCAAATTGAACTACAAACTCCACCATTTGTAAAGCAATAAAAAAATGTGTCTATTTTGTCATCATGTTTAAACCATAGGGAGCATTCAATTTAAGCATGAATAGACTTGATTAATTGTACTATTGGGGCATTCATTGGACCACTTTTATGCGTATAAAGCACATTAACCCTTTCAGGACGAAAGAAAAGTTTTTTTTTTCTGTTTTAGTTCAATAACTTCTGATGTAGTGCTCTAAGATATACCAGATGCATGAGCAGATAGAGAAAAAAAATCTACACTAAATCTGACCATTATTATTGTGTCGCCATTTCTTGCTGGACGCAGAACATTTTTAAATGAAAAATCATCACTAAAGTGGTCATAAATTCTGTATTTGGCAACACAGATATCACTTTATAATCTCTATTTTCCTTGCAAATTGGCAACTTTCAGCTTTCTAACACGTTTTTGACAAAGAAGATTCACCATCATTTAATAAGAACTTTCTAAAAAGATGTTTAAACTTTAGTGTTGCCAATTTAGGAAATAGTGATTTAATTTGTTGTAAAATAATTCATGTCCTGGGTTACCTCTTGGATTTTCCCATACCAGTGTGTAAACCCAGTTTAAACCATGGACAAAAACTAAACCACAATAAAGTTGTGCCTTCTGGCCTTTTTTTAATGCTATCTAATTTCATTTCAAGGCTTCATTGTTCAGTCATAAACACCACATTAAAAGGTGACAAAGATAGCATTAAATACAAAAATAAACATTGAAATACAAAAAAGAAGAAATGTACACTGACAATTAAAAAGAGGCAAAAAACAAAATTGGCAAAAAAAAAAATTACGATGTGAAAGTATTTATTTGGCTGTCGTGTAAAAAAAGTTTACTTTGACATATTTTTCTAGTATTTAGTACAAGTTTTCCCATTAAGATCATGATGATACACCTGTGTGATAAGCTTGGGTATTTTTGGGGTACTAATTCTGCAATGATTTGTCAAATTTTTATATTTTCTGTTGTTCTGAGCATTATGATGTGATATTAACTAGATATAGCGTAGGGGGTGTTGCTCAAAATCAACTGTAAATCAACAGCAACAGCACATGAACAAGCAAATAGAGCCATCTCGAGATAGAGTAAAGAAAGATTCCTTATTGTGAACAAGAGATGGATAAAGGAGAGACAGAGAGAGAGGGAGAGAGTGGATGGAAAAGGTAGGGAATAACAAGGGATAAAGGGAAAGATATAGTAAGGATAAAAAAAGCAATGTCACATGAACAAGCAAATGGAGCCATCTCGAGAGTAGAGCAATGAAAGGACGAAGCAAAAGATAGATAAGGAGAGAGGGAGAGAGAGAGAGAGAAACAGGAGAATGAAGAGGATGGGGAATAAAAAGGGATAATGAGAAAGATAGAGTGAGAGAAATAAAGCAATGTCTCATGAACAAAATAGAGGGACAGAGAGAGAGGGAGAGAATGAGAAGGGATAGAGGAGTAATACCATAACATAAGATGGAGAAAGAAGAATAAAGCAATGTCACATGAACAAGCANGGGGGAAGATGGGATAATCTTATTGTAAGCAACATACAAAGAAAGAAGAGAGAGATAGAGAAAAGGAGTTAGAGGATGGGTAGAAAAATGTCATATGAACAAGATTATCTCCATTTGCTTGTTCTGGAGAGTAGAGCAAAGAAAGGATAAAGTGAAAGATAGAGAGAGAAGGAGAGAGAGATTGAGAGAGAGAGAGAGAGAGAGAGAGAGAGAGAGAGAATGGGAAGGGATAGACGGGTAATAACATAAGACAGAGTAAGAAAAATAAAGCAATGTCACATGAACAAGCTAATGGAGCCATCTCCAGATAGAGTAAAGAAAGATTCCTTCTTGTGAACAAGAGATGGATAAAGGAGAGACAGAGAGAGAGAGAGAGAGAGAGAGATAGAGAGGGAGAGAGTGGATGGAGAGGGTAGGGAATAGCAAGGGATAAAGGGAAAGATATAGTAAGAGAAAGAAAGCAATGTCACGTGAATAAGCAAACAGAGCCATCTCAAGAGTAGATCAATGAAAGGACGAAGTGAAAGATGGAGAGAGGGAGAGAGGGAGAGAGGAAGAGAGAGGGGAGAATGAAGAGGATAGGGATTAACAAGAGATAAGGTAGAGTGAGAGAAATAAAGCAATGTCTCATGAACAAAATAGAGGAACAGAGAGAGAGAATGGGAAGGGATAAAGAGTTAATGATATAACATAAGATGGAGAAAGAAGAATAAAGCAATGTCACATGAACAAGCGAATGGAGCCATCTCGAGAGTAGAGCAAAGAAGGAACCTTAATTGAAAGATCAATTATCTCCTAGCAGAGTGACATGAAATAGACCAGGGGTGGCATGGTATGCCAAGCATCCAGGGCCCTGCGTTCATTACTAGTCATGTGATTTATCAGGCGAGGTAAGGTGATAAAATTCATAGAGTCCACAGGGAGAAATCACAACATAATACACATAATGTGCAGATTATACATCATGGAATATAGATCAAACAGCTGAACTAAATGATTTCTCATGAAAGAAAGAATTTGTAATGAAAACCTTAAATTTTTCATTCAAATATGATTAACAAATAATTTTGCATGTAAATTCATCTCATCAAAGTACCATACATGTAATTATTGACAATCCTGCACCAAGAGAAAGTTGAACATTGACGTTAGGAGGAAAAACTTTGCACCTTTGGAGGTAAAATCAGTCCTGAAAAAAAGCATTAAAAATCAATAATTTGTGAATAATCACAAATGCGATATGTATAGTAATTTATACCTATACATAGGTCTTGTTCTTTGACTATCTAAATGGTTATTGAATGTCAGCAGCTAAAATCCAGTAAATGATTACATTTATTTTTCATTAAGATGGCCTTCCTTTCGGATTGAATCATCTCTTCTAGGTGTGTAAAAATGAGCAGATCTATTACAAAACTACCTCGTCATATTTCATTTGTAATTGAGACAAATTTGACAGTGTCTCCAATGACGTAGATTGCAAATGAGCATTATTAAAAAGATCAAGAAATGCTATCACATTATAAGCGATTGGATTCTGGTTGGATATGGAAAAGAAAACTATTTTAGTATTTTATATCTATATTCATACAAATATATTTATTTCCTTCTTTTGTTAACGTCATACACCGGCAATTAAATTCAATAATTGCCTGTGTGACGCATGTAGACAGCTTTTAATTTTGGACAAGTGTGTATTTCTTGTGTTGAGTAGAATTTAGGTATTCTCTATATTTATTCTGTACATTCATTATTCTTAGTATAATGTGTGATGGACATTTTCCATTTCAAATTTAACTAAACAATTTGTGTTACTCTAAAAGCAGTTCCAAATCAACATAGCATCTTATTAAAAGATGAAATAAAATTGTGTATAAAGGTGAAATTGTTGGACACTATTTTGTTTATTAATAATTGCTTTTCAATGTTATATGAACAGAATGTTGACTATCTATGTCAATGAAGTTTGAAAAAAAAATAGATGAGAAAAAGGAACCAAAATTTTAGAGGTGGGATGTAATTATGTTTCAGACAATATTTTTTTTCAGTGTTTGTTAAAATTTGTATCATCTTTGAATTGTACTCCATCAAATACTCTGTTCTATGATTTATTGATATCAAGGTGAATATAAAAAGGTATTGTAGCTTGAAAATGATAGATCTGAATGTATTAGATATTTAGATATTTTTTTAGATATTTTTATTAACTCTGTCGACCCCCTACAGGGGTATGAGAGTACAACACATGTACAATAGTATAATGCTGGAAATATTTACATATTTACAAAACACAGTATTAACATACTGTAACACTTTAACAAAAAATGGCAAGTACTGTATATATGGAATAAAGTAATATATACAGATACTTGAATGTTAAATGATGGATACAGATCTAGGATATCACATGGTTTGGTTTGTCTACCACTACGAGTAACTACACTTCTACATACATATACAGGATCTGGGGGGTGTTTCATCAAGATTTGTCGCAGCGACAAGGAGTCATTTTCCGACAGTTCCCATGGCAACTTTTCATCCAATCACAATCAAGGAATTTGTCAGCGCTGACTAATTGTCTCTGCGACAAATGTTGATGAAACACCCTCCGGGCTTAGCATGCATGTTACCCTTTGAAATATCAAAGTGTTGAACTATAATTGTTATGAATTGCACAAGCTTCTTTAGATGCTTATAATTTAAATTGTTAAATATACTTTGTTAATATATATATATAAAATAAATATTTGTTAATATATATTTTGATATCACCGTGCCCTTCATATAAGAGATACAGTAGCCTTTGAATCTATAAAATTAATTTAAGATACTGATTTTAACCATAGTCTTTCTTTCTCTTTCTTTTTCTCCGCTGTTGCTGCCAAATGATTCTTTTCTGCAAAATCCTACAACTGTTACCAAATGCTTCAATATTGCTACAACCTTCCCACAACATTGTGTCCAACCAATAGGTAAGTTTTTGATCATCAGATTTCAAAAGTTTTATAAAAAAGTTTACATTTTCACAAATGAGAGTAAAAAGGTTTATTCCAATTGAAAAAGATACCGTTTTGGTCTAACTTGAAAAATTGTTCAGTTATTCATCAAGTACTAGTTTAAGATATCAAGGTGAATTCAATTTGACATATTCTGGGTCATAAATTTTGCTTACTGAAATGTTTTTCAAGGACTGCTGATAGTTCTTTGTCATATAAGCATGCAATTAATTTTTTTTTGTAACACATAAAAAACTGCATAGATGCAACACATCAAAGTTAATGTTTCTTCAAAAATTTGCCTACCTGCACAATTGTGGCTTAAAATGACATTCATCAAACATACAAATGATTAATTCATAAAGCTTAAAAAAAAACCAGATGGTCCCGTTAGTGCTTTTGTGCCTGTACCAAATATATAGTGCACATATCAAATGTGGTTGTCTGGTATAGAAATAGCTCTATGCGCCATTATGAAATCACATATACCCGATCTCCGATATATTCGTGATTGATGGTATGAAGTAGGTCACTCTCGTCAAATTGGCAACTTTAATTGAGCCACCACTGGCGCCCTTCTCCGAACTTGTGTTTACCATGTAATAACATATTTGCTTAATGTGCAGGCCTATGTTGATCTTGTAGCAACAAAGTTTGTTTGTAGTCAAGGGCTTTGGTCAACTTCATTTGATTTCATCTTGGTTTATTATTTTTCATTGGTTTTTGTATCATTGTTGAATTTCAAAATTAATGTTCAGAGAGGGAGAGAGTGAGGGGTTGAGAGGGGAGAGGGAGGGGGAAGGAGGGGGAGGGGG
>BQKZ01000374.1:144632-156177 GCA_036244855.1 Temnopleurus reevesii
GAAAAAAGAAAGGAGAGGAAGGGATTGATGGTAGTAGAGAGAGGGAAAGATGGATGAATCGAACCCAGACATACAAAGGTCTGTATTATCGGTGGTATATTGTATTGACTAATACCCATGTAGCTGTTAAAGTGTATATGCTGTTAAGTTAATCTGTTAATGGCTTTATTGATCAGTAAAAGCTCTACCAGTGATATGAGATAGCATATTTGCATGTAGATTACACATATTCCTACTAGACTTGGTATTCAGACCCATTTATCGATATCTATCAATACTTATGGCTCTGCAGACCAACCAGAGTAAGAATACCCGTAGTGAAACTTCACACAAAATATCAATTGCATAAAACCCCAGATTTTTCTAATGTATAACTGGAAAGATAACTGGTGAGATACAAAATGTTTGAATATTATTCCCAATTACTCATATTATGATACTATAATCTTTGAATATTAATGTTTATAATAATATTGATTATTTCTATAGCACTATTAAAATATAAAGAATACCTTAGTGTTAATTAAAATTTGAGTAATATTCATTTGTTAATAAATCATAACGATAAGGTAAAAGTGCGGATTTGTATAGTGCCCTTCCAAATGATCTATTATATATCTTCTGATATTCTAAATTTCCCATGCAAGTGCTGACAAGAAAATGATAGCATAGCAGTGTCTGTGTGCAAAGCCTAGATGTCTACTCATGTAAATAATGATGGTATATTTCATGGTATATGCTATAGCTTGATTGTAGATAATATACAGCTATGCAAGTCATAAAGCATGACTTGACCTTTTGATAGCACTGTTCATTAATTATTATCTCTCATCCATATTATTATCATGTGCTAAAATATTAATGTGCAAAGCTCTACAAATAACATGTAAGGTGTAATATTGAGGAAATGTGTTCCTCTGAAATTCAATTTCGTGACGTTGTGCTTTGCATATCAACCCACTAGCAACTGGTGATTGTATACAAAGCGTCCTATTCATTCTCACTGGAGGGTGTAGTATTATTGCTGTCTCTAATGTTTATGAAGAATATGAAATAACAATTAAAAAAAAAATAATAATTCTATTTATTTGGCACCAAATCCACCCATCTTTGAACATGTTCTTAGTTTCCTTTGTAGAATCGTTATCTCAAGATTATAAGGATCACGTACGTACCAAATGTATAATCATAGCCCCATGAGAATGGATATAATAGCGCGTTGAAATTAGGCAGCTTTTGGCTGTTTGGCCGTGGAGGCACCGTGTCGTAGTGGTTCTGACTCTCGCCTTTCAACCAGAGGGTCGAAGGTTTGAATCCCACCCATGGCCTTAATTTCCTTCAGCAAGAAATTCATCCACATTGTGCTGCACTCAATCCAGGTGAGGTAGATGGATACCTGGCAGGAATATTTATTCCTTGAAATGCCAAGTGCACTGGTTAAAGCTGCAGGGCTAAAGCCAGAGTAATAATAATGCAAAGCGCCTTGAGCACTCAGCAGACTGGATACTTGCGCTATACACATATAAATTACATCTATCATTATTACTATTATAGTGTGTTTAATTGTCTGTAACCCTAAGAATACCTTAAGTTTATAAAATATAAATATTTATTAAGAATGAATTTAAATTAGATAAACATGTATAGGAGGGACGTGCCATTGGTCATAACATGTACATTGATGATAATGATAAGTACATTTTCTTATGTAGCCTGTAACACTAACTTTATTAGCAGTCCCAAAAGGCTCTACAATGTAGCATAATTACCCTGGCTTTAGCAGTGCAGCTATGAGCAGCATGCTCTGTTTCAGGTGGGATCCTTTCAGGTACCCATTTGCCTCACCATTATTTTTTGAGTAATCAAGCGCCATGAGCGCCCAGCTGTGGCGGATACCGGCGCTATACAAGAGGCCATCATCATCATCATCATCACCTGGGTTCAGTGCAGCACAATGTGGATGAATTTCTTGTGGAAGGAAATACAGTCAAACCTGTCTACAGAGGCCACCCCAAGGGAAACAGAAAAAGTGGCCACTGTAGACAGGTGGCCTCTATAGACAGGTTCTATAACATGCATTTTCACCTGGAGGGAATCAAGTTAAGTGGCCACTATGGACAGATGGTCACTATAGACAGTGGCCACTATAGACAGGTTTGACTGTAATGCCATGGGTCGGGTTCGAACCTACAACCCTCGGGTTGCAAGGCTGGAGTCATAACCACTGCACCAGGACGCTTCCACTGTTGCATAGGAGATTTTGTATTATATTTACCTGGGCAACGAACATGCATCGTGAATCGATATGATGTACTCAAACATTCAAGCTCGATTGGATGTACAAGTGGAATGGCAGCCTTTGAGAAATGTGATTACTAAGCTATGTCTACCATTTCCTCTCTTATTCACAAATATGGAGGCGCGGAGGTGTGGTGGTTCTGCCTCTTGCCTTTCAATCAGAGGGTCGTAGGTTCAAATCCCACCCATGGCATTAATTTCCTTCAGCAAGAAATTCATCCACATTGTGCTGCACTCAACCCAGGTGAGATGAATGGGTACGTGGCAGGAATTTTATTCCTTGAAAAAGCTTTTTTGCCTAATAGCTGCACTGCTAAAGGTAGGGTAATAATACTGCAATTGTAGAGCGCTCAGGGAATTCTCAATAAGAGTTCATGAAGCCATTCATTATTATGATTATCATTATTCCCACTGAAACTTGCTTAAGTTTTTGTACATGTTTACTTCTCGCACTTATGCCTGAATATATATTTAGCCACTGAGGTGGGAAAAGGCATATAATTGTATCAGAACTTTGATGAATGTATTTCTATGGAGATTAGTTTCATTCAAAGAGAAGGAAATACATGGTGCCCAGGAATTTGAGTTTGCCCGTTAAGGGGGCATTTGAAAGAAGGGTTGTCATTGAGCGTATGATTAACCTGAGCTTGTAACCTTCCTTTTTGTGACTTCATGGACGTTCATTTTTATTGATGAATTCAGCCAGAATAGATAATCTTTTCCCCCTCCGGTAATTCATAGCACTTATCCCATGGTGGTTCACAGTAAAAAGCATTTAAACCAGAATGAATACTCGTCCTACACTGTTTAATGGTCTAATGTGAAATCAAAGTGTAAATTACTGTAAAAACCAATAATTTGGTGTATATAAATCTTCGTGAATTCAGTAAATTTGGGACCTACAATGTATTCACACATTAGCAAGTTGCTAATCATATTTTGAAAGATTATTTTACACGAGCCTATGGGCATTCTAATGAGTGAAATTTTTTAGTGAATTTATGTTCGCGAAAGTTGCGGAAATTAGAACCCCAGCAAAAATATCAGCTTTATATAGTATTTAAATCATATGGCTAGTATACATAAAGGTGGCTTTTATGATGTTTATACGTTAGCTAACTAGGTAGGCACCAGATATTTTTTCTAGCCATATCAGACAATATATCAGGACTATAATTTCATTTGGAAAACAATCTAAATACCATACCAGACTAGTGTTCCCTGGTGTCTGCGGGCTAAATCTGTGATGCAATAGCAGGCAACTCTCAATTGACATGTCAATAAATTTGTCAAGAATTGTTCATGATATACATGTAGTTTGAAGGGAAAACAAAAGTTACAGTAATTCTTTCCCAAATAATAGTGATGACAATATAAGCTAGGATGAATTTCCCTTTTAATTGATTTTAAATTGATCTTCATGTCGCAGCACTAAGGATGGATGATATAGGCCCTACAAGTATTTTCCCCTTTACGCTTTTTCAGTAGATGTGGAGATTTTATAATATTTGAGAACAAGTGTGAACAGCTAGCATTTAATCATGAAAAGCTGAATTAATTCTCCTGTACCACTCTAGTATGCTGGTAGTCAATTTGTGCATGCAAAATTGACAATGGAATAAAGAGATTGGAATGCGAAGGTGTGTAGGCTTACAATAACTTGATGAATTTTGTAGGTTTCATCCCACCCCCTCATCCAGTTGATGTTTAGTCTGGTTTTTCAAACACTTAAATTAAATCTATTAAAGAAAAAAGACATTTGTAAGATACGGAACTAAATTTGTGAACTTGTCTGAAGTATTGTAGTATGAATTCATATGAATTATTCTAGAATTGGTTGAAGCTTTGCAGTTGTTTGATAATTTTCACCATATTTTTTCCAAATGTTGAATTGATTTTCTCTAAAGAGTCTCCTTTGCAGACTAGGCAAGCATGTGCTGCAGTGGGAAGTGCCACGCCCCCTTTTTCTGTGTCTGAGTGCGTGTTTCCCGTTTTCAGCACAGAACACAGAGCCAATACATGGTGTGTGTTTATATGCGTACTTCTGTGTGCGGTTTGGATTATAATGCCATTTTCAAGGCAGATGTGGATTTTGACGTCGCCAGTTGGAGAAAAACCTCTGCAAATGTCACTTTTTCAATATGATAATGATAAATCCCCCTCCATACCCCGGTTAAAATCCTTCTTTTCATTTAGATTCAGAGTGTATACTGGAGATAATTATATGATGAAATCAGAGAAGTCTATTTTAGTCAAACTCCCAAACTCTTCTTCCCATAGCCTGGGAAAGCAGGTCATAGATTATGAACTATCGGGATAATAAAATGCTATGGAGTATGTTGGGAGTGTTTATATTTCATGGAGCAAAGTCTGGATATATCTGAAACCTAGAAGGGGACCCCAACTCACCTTCTGATACCCGCTACCCCTTGGTGTGTTTCGTAGATAGATAGAAAACGAGGACGAAGAGTTCGGGGCATGCTGTTGTGTGTACATTATACACATGTGAGGGTATCTGTTTGCTATTTATGGGGTGTGTTTTCTGAGACTGTGCCTTGGAATTGAATAAAATCAGCTGATAGCCAGACAGTGGGGAATCTGTGTTTATGTGAATTACAGGAGCTGAGAGCGAGTCAGATCGGCGGTCGTCTTTCAGAAGGGTATACCTGCATGAATGCCCTAGCTGTCCCATAGATGGGTGATCGGTTTCTCTTCTCACGACTCTCTCCTCTCTCGCCCACTCTCGTTGAAGCCGGGTATTCATCCATGATAGGGAGATAAACCGGCGAGCATTCCACAGTTAGATTGTCATAGCTAGCCAGGCTCTATCGCAGCATTGAAGCACCACTGACAGTAGCTTGCTTGCTTGCTTGCTCTAAGCCCGGGACGTGCACATTTGGAAGCTTTCCATGGGATGTCGTTAGCGAGCCATGCTCCTCTTACCGGCATGCTGATTATGTAACGAGTGTGTGTTTCAAGGATGAACATTTGAAAGGATTGATTAAGCCTCTATTCCATGTTCACACTAGAACATCACCTCAGCGTGTACATCAGCTGTCACTGCTACCAAACACACTGGCATTGCCCGATTAACCTCAACCAGTAGGGGATCCTGATAATCTATCACGCCGGCTTCTGCGATACATTCCCTGGCGATCGCCTACGCCGCGGAAACCCTCACCCTCCCCGCCACCAACCACCTTCGCGGTCGATTTTTATTTTTTCTGTCGGAGTTGTAGGAGGAATTAATACAGGGTGCCGAAGGTAAAGACAACCCTCCCGTTCTGTCTGGATCGTCGACTCTGGAATATGGCCGCCATTACTTGGAGACGACCAGACGTTATACCCCAGACTCCCCCGACCACTGGCTACATGATCCCAGCAAAGAGGGTGAGTCACTGACCCCAAGCCCCTCCCCCCTCGGCCCTCCCCCCAGAAAAGAGATTCGAACAGTCTAATGCCTAAATTTTCTCGAAATATTTTTATAATCTGATTCTGAAATACTCAAAGACAAAAAAAACATGGCAAGTAAAACTGTTAAGAATTCACAATAGTCAATCACTTTGTTGCTGCTAATTGCATGCGAGATCAAGAAAAATGTTAAATTTCTACAGTTTATCTGCACAAACTTTCTAAGCAGATTTAAAAATCTGATTCTGAAATCGGCGTAGGAAGATTAAGCATGGCAAATGCAACCATTACAAATTAGTGTAGTCAATTGCTTTGTTTTGCTGCTAAAAACAGGTCCAGATTAAAAAAGAGTAAATGCCAGTAGTTAAACTGCCTAAAATTTCTAGAAAGATTTAAAAACAAAATGCTGACATCCTAATAGAAAAAAGGGCACAAATAAGAATTAACAATAATCAACAGCTTTGTTGCTGTTTATAAAAGGTTAAAGTCAAATTGCCGATATTTGTAATATGCCTTAAGTATTTATTACCCCCTTCCCCCCCAAAAATACACGAGAAGTGCTTTTTGTAAGATCTAATCATTGTTATTATCATGTGTGCCGAATCTCAGAATGCATGGTGTTGGCGTAGAGAGAGCGTTTCAGAGAGTATTCAGCATTTGTCCACCTCATTGCTTTTTTTTAATAGCTGTTTCCATGAAAAATATATTGGTGATGTCTGATTGCTCATTTAATCATTAATGTTGTATGTGGTAGAGCAACTTCAGGGGCCTGTGAAATCCAAAGATGCAATAAAGAAATGATTCATCATGTATCGTTCATGTATGCTTTGCCGATAGACTTCTGATCAATATTCATTGTAGGTTTGATTGCATTTTTTTTGTATTTTAGAAGCAAGTTTCTAATGTTTATAAACTCACCAAAATGTACAAGTGAGAATACTCTCTTAAAAATTATGAGTGAAAGGTTTCACTGTGGGGCAAGTGAATTTTTATAAGAACAGCAATTCGAGTGAAAAATTCACTTTAAATTCGTTCAAGTTTTACTCCAATGTTACTCTCTTTAGAAATTCACTTACTCCCAAGTGAAAATTTTCACTCATTACTCTTAGTGAGGAGCCTACATAGTTATGATAGCAAATATGTTTTTTTTTCAGGATGGAAGTAAATTTGTCACATTTGCGTATCATTTGACAGTATAAGGGAAAGAACATTCGTGTCTTGCACAGCTTGATCAAGACACCGTTTATCATACCATGCACATACCCAGGACATGAAAACCTGGGGGAAGGGATACCAAGTTTAAATTTACACCCCCGGAGAAGCTGATATGCCCCAAAGAAAGAAGCTTGTACATTACATTACATCAGCCCCCAAATTTGTATGCCCCTTAGCAGCTGACGACGAGCAAAAAAAAAAAAAATAGAAAAAAGGTAATGAGCTACATTTAGTACCCCCTTTACAAATTTTGCTTCCCGAGGAGCTGGCAAACCAAAAAATAAGGGTTATAAGCTCGAAGTTGGCACCTCTCATCAATTCTAGCACCCTTTTCAACTAAAATTTAGCGCTCTTAACTCTGACCCAAGGTGCTCGAGTCCCCAAAGCCCCTTCCACATTTTGCGCATGCATATTGTATTGCCAGAACCAGGTAATCCCAATGTATTAACACAATTGGAAGTATAGAAATTTGTTATTTAAACAGAAGATATTTCATTTCTACTTGAACAGCCCTCATGGACTTTGAATCATTTTAAAGTAAATATTTACATGGTACAAGTAATAGAAGCAATGTAGAGATCATTACTGAGGTTATCAAAAGTATCATGTCATTTCGGATGTTTTGTTACCAGATATCTGTTTAGAGTAAGAAAAGCACTAACAATTTGTTCACATAAGGCACATTATTGGGGTATTGCTCCAAATCAACTGCAACTTTGCAAATTGTAAATGCGCATGGTGCGTGCATTTAACAAGACGCACATGAAACAATGATTTTGATTGACGTATTCCAATCAACTGCAAATTGCGATCAATTGCAACTTTTGAACAACACCCCCTATGTATATGATAATGCCTAAAAAGTTGCTTGTTTGCCCTCTATCGACTGGCCCTCTGAAATAGGTCTGGCCTGATTTTTTTTTTGTTAACATGGAAATCAAAAGAAATTCAAGAATATACAAATGGGATAGTTAATTGCAATTTCTTGGCCCCTGGGTAATTATTTTCCGATAGACAAAAATAACCATCTGTTTCTGGGGAATACTTTAATTTGCCTGATTTCTTATGTCATAGTAATATAGCTGCTGAAGACTTTGGTCTAACTTTTTGTGTACAATGTAATAAAAACTAAAAGAATATAAGAAACCCCCTACCCAATGGTTTATTTAATGCCATTCTAGGGCAACCTAGTAATTGGTTTTCTTTTCTTGGTCTTATCTTAATGTTCAGATACAAAAGTACAAATAATGGTTTTAAAGGGTATATTCCTGCAAACTATGATGCTTCCAGCATGGATATACCAACTTGCAGTGACCAAGAAAAGACTTTGTCCCACACGCCCCCTTGTCTGCGGTGCATATCAAACTTATATTATGCATAAAGATATATTTTTTTTCCTCTGACATCGAATGGCATAAGTGGGAGGTGCATTGATATTGTATAAACATTATATATGGAACATATTTCATTTAAAGCTCCTGGTAATGTCAAATTAATGAAATGTTGCTTTGTCATAGAATAAACCTTTTTATGAGATGGTAAATTTTCTAATAGCCCTTCTTTATCTTTATAGTAGAACAACTATAATATTATCAAACAAAACACATATTTGTACTTCATCAAATGCTTTAAGTATTGCGAGGTATTTTCCAAACTACTGCCTGACTTTATCTCAAGGACCTGTTGCCAGAGCTATTGAAATGTAAAGGAAATTGGATTTATATTTCCTTAAGGATTTAACTGAAATAATAATATCTTAAAAACATGAAATGGAAAACATTACAGAGTTGCAGATGATTGAAATTGAAATAGAATAAGAGGTAATATGTTGCCATTTTATATAGCACTGAAATATTGTACACTCTAGAAAAAAATTGGGCAAAATAATCATCAAATATGTCCATGTCCATATGTTATGGTGGAAAATCACAAAATTTGACCATCAGTTTGACATCTTTGACACAATTATTGGTTAAAATATTCCTAACTTCTGATGCAAATGCAAAATTTTACCATAAATTTTACATTTTTTAACCAATGATTGTGTGAAAAGTATGTCACCCAGTGTTGGGCAAACTTTTGCTAGTCATATTTTTAGAGTGTAATATAATGCACTAGAGAGGTTAGAATTAGACACAGGATATATATTGCTTTACGAGGAGCAAAAATTGAGAATTAATTCATTGAGGGGGCTGAAGCATTAAGGATAAATGGCGATAATTTTATAGCCAGGAAATGTCAAGCACTTATCATTATTAGTTATTAGTCCCATGTTTGTGCTAATTGCCATTGTGAGATGCGGTGCTTTAAAAGCCAATATTTTAGCGCACATAAATTTGAGTGGATTCCCTGAATTTAAGACCTTTTCACACAATAGCAAGATGTGTTTGAGTTGTGAAAGATTCTTTTACACAAATATATGGATATTCTAATAAGTGAATTTTTGTAGCTAATTCATTGTTGTGAAATTTGTTAATATTAAAACCAGGCGAAAACCACAGCCTATGAAGTATGCTGAATAACGGTGACGAAATTTGTGTGGTATTTCAATATGTTATTTCATGCTATAAAGATCAGATCCAGGTTTTTTTTCCCAAATATGTGATTGTAATACCCTTTTAGAAAATCAAGGCATAAAATCGTAATTCTTGTTTCTTCTTAATTATGACTAATTAAGTACAGTTAAATTTTGTTTTATTTCATATACATATGAAAGTTTCATGTTAAATTATATAACTTTATAGTTACATTTCGTTTTTTCGGATAAACCATGTTCTTCTTGCAGAGGTGTTAACTGTTCTGGATTATGCATAGATGCATGAAGATATGAATACGAAACTGATTCACCAAAAAGCTGAACCAAATATTTGTTAATGAGGGGAAGCATGATAACATTGCCCATATAATTTCACTGTTTAAACAAATTTTTATTAGTTAGGAAGGGAAACTTAGCTCTCTACGCTTATGTACGTGCGTTTGTCAGTTCATTTTTGCCACTTTCCCCCTCCGGTCTTTTCTCCAGTTTTTACAAATATATTTCCTTGATCTATAGTCTGATTAATGTATGCATATTTATTGACATGTTTGTATCAAGTTCCCCATGAGGGGGATTCCATGTTACAAATGTCTCTTCGATCCTTATAATACAGTCATCTAAGCTATAGATCAAAATTCCTTTTTATATAATACATACCACAGTTGTGTATGCCAATAGTATCTTCTGTAAGAAAAAAGTATACTAATGTTAAATGTATATATTAGTTTTGTGAGAAGTGGCACTGCACATATTTAGTTACTTTGTTTACATGATATTGCTTTTCAGCAACAAATCAAGAAGTATTCACAGTCCGTTTGGTTAAAATCGGCCCAGAAATGACCTGCATAACACAAGTTAAAATGCATTGTTTATTTTTGGCACGACAATGTCAAACGCATTAACTCAATGCAAGTTCAGATGACGCATAATTGAACTGAAAAGATGCCAGAATACGTGGGAGAATCTTATCCTATATATTTTATCATATCACCCATATGTTTTATATAAATGCATGTAAAGCTACATCAGCTTCTTTCACATCAAGTTCTTTATCCTGACCATTTCTGATATATACCTTTAAATTCATGCTCACTTAATTGCTACTACTACCAGCATAATGGTGTCATGTTTCTATTTTAACCTAAACTACCCTGTCTTGTAATTAAGCCTATAATCGATCTTAAAGCCCAAGTACAGTTTTGGTAACGAATAAGAAATGTGAATTTTACGGGATGTTTATCATGACAATGTATCTTTCGCACATTTCGAGACCAAAGCATAATTCTTACGAACTGATTCTGTTTGAAAATTCGAATTTGACCGTTAAATGATATTTAGCGCCCGCTCTTGGTGATAACAATATTTTGTTTGTTATCAGGCATAAGGAAGGTTATTTCTTAGATTTGACAAAATAGTGATAAAAAGGTATACACAAAATCATATTCTGAAATTTTCATCCGATTCTGTGCACGAGAAGGTGTCCTTTATCACGAAAGAAGATATTGAATAAGTTACATGACACTGAGATATTGTGCACATTTTAGGTTATAACTTTACCAAAACTCATTCATTTTTCACACAATCTTTTGTGCATTATATTTATGATAATATATTTCATTTTATTTAGATTTGAAGACAAAATCTGCAGTAAAAATATTCTCTTTTACCAAAACTTTACTTGGGCTTTAAAGGTATACTTCTGTTTCATAAAAGCAGAATGATGTTTCTCCTGTCCATTCACTATACATGTATGAAGACATACTTGATATTGAGTTAAAAAAGGTAAGTTATTACCATGAGCTGTAAATGGTACAGAAAGTTGTCAAAAATTATCCTGTCATTATTGGAAACCCTTTGAAATGAGATCAACTTGATTTTCTAGCTTTTTCAGATTCTTTAATTTTTTTTTCATTCATTTTATAAAATCGCTGGAAATTCATGGATTATATTAGTTATTGAATTAAAGAGTCATTTTGAAATATGTTATCTGCAATTTCTTGGCACAGTATTCTCCATAGCTTTTTGGGAAATCTATTAATTTTCCTATTCATTTCTTTTTTCTTTTTTTTTTGGGGGGGGGGGGGG
>BQKZ01000374.1:163010-177170 GCA_036244855.1 Temnopleurus reevesii
TTTCTTCTCCCTCCCCCCCCCCCCCCCCCCCCCCCCAGGGGGGGGGGGGGGGGGGGGGGGGGGGGGGGGGGGGGGCAGGATGTGCTGGATAACTAGAAGGGAGAGATACAAGTGGTTGTTGTATAAAGAGGTATGAACATCCCTCCAATCATCTTCTACTCAAAATTTAACATGTTCGTCTATTTTTTGTCAAGCCAAGTTGAACATTAAAAAAAAACTTATTTGAACACAATTTGTACACTGAGAGATTGGGGAGGGGTAGGGGCGGCCATCTTTCAACATTTTTTGTCAAGCCAAGTTGAATATTTTTTTAAAACTTATTTGAACAAAATTGATACACCAAGCGAATTGGGGATGGGGTGTCTATCATGAAATTGCAGGTGTCAACTCATGGATACCCAATATACAAGTGAAATTAAAATGCCTAACTCCTCGACACATTTCTGTACATAGCTTTCACTTGAACTCTCACTATTTGTATTTCTTGCTCTCCTGCATTCACCAGAAATATATTGATATGTTGGAAACCCATTTTCAATCCAATGGCATACACCAAAGAAAAGGCATTCACTTTCTGTGGGAACGGGAATTTATCTGCCCCAATTAGACCTGCACTGGCTCATTTGCCTGGGTAAATCTAATAACGAGCACGACCTACCGACATCTTGTTTAAATTCTGCCAATTTTCATCAGAGATAATTTGCCATGAATATCCTTCCGAAGTAGGCATATGATTTGTAAGATGTCTAGTCTTATCCATCCCTTTCCACAATTTTTTTTTTTAAATTTCAGTAGTTGACCTGTTTTTTCCGAATTGATGGTATTCTCCAACAAGAGGGAATTTTTGTTAGAAATTTGCATTATTCATGTATTAATATGCATCCATGTTCACTAGAGATGCAAAGTGTTACGAAATAGGAATGAGGTGTAATTTCAAATCAACTTCATATCAACAAATAAAAAGAAAATTTCAATGTGATGTGCATCCCTTTTCACTATATAAAGAGATGCAAACTGGGAATATTTTTATGAATTTTGTTTCATATTTTCAAAATAGATTTGGTAAATGTGAAAATGATTTTATTTAATTATTAGTTTATGTTCCTGTATTCTTATTAATTTTTTTTCTTTTGGGATTGAAGGGGGTATGCGATAAGTGAAGGTTCTACAGTTGTAGGGGATGAACATTTATTTTTAAAAAATTGTTGGAATTTGTTGACCTGTTGCCTCAACGCATACACATCTAGATCATGAATGTATTCATCTTTGGATATTTTTCCTTTATTCATCTTCCCACTCTCTTTATTAGAATCTCCACAATATTTTATACCCCTTTCAATGAATGAATAGTTCACAAAACAAGATCAGGCCCTCGTAACAAACTGCACCCTTCTAATTAACAATGTATGATACATAAATGTAATGAATATAGGAAAAGGAGAGGCTTTTGCAAAGACGGATGATAATTAATTCACAAAATATATCTCAATGTCATGCTACCTAGATAAATTCAGCACAACTAATATTTCTAATGAAATTATTTATGAAATAATGAACCATGCCAATGAATACAAGCAACATTATGATATCGCATTATAATGTGCATCCCTATTCACTGAATACAGCTACAGTTGTAACTGCTCCATAATACGCATGAGCTGTAATTTCAAATTAATTTAGGTATTTAATTACGAGTAAATGGCTGAGCGTGTGTTTCATGTATGCTCGTGCTCTTGTTCAGTTGTTGCATTATTCACATTTTATAAGTTTGACCTCAAGCGCATTTAAAGGTATAGATTCGTAAACGAGCTGATGTATTCACAAGTTGCTTGACATGCCTAACTATAAACTATGTACGACATTAGGAGAAGATTTTTCGCACGTATTCTGGCGGAGTTTACCTTGAAAATGCCAATCAGCTGTTATTCATATGGTGTGCTAAATGAATTGCATGGGGGCCGACCGGTGCAGATTTGGTGGGGTGACCGATGGTATTGTCTGCGGTGTGTGACTTCGCATTCATTTAGTACGTGAAGCATGTTGTGTAGGGGAGCGCGATGCTGTTATCATTTTTTTTATTTTGCGATAATTAAGCCATTTCTAGATCAATTTCATTCAAACAAACTCTGAACATGGTCCAATTTGCTATTGAAAGCCTGCATTATGGTAATACTTTTACTGCAGCTCACAAAGTATATAAATATCCGACGCGCCATGCATCTCTCCCAAAACTGATCTTTCGGTTTAAGAACGGTTGGCACCTGTAAGCTAATGGCATTGTCACAGAGAGTTTGTTGACCCATATACGATCGACACCTCGGGTCAAAACAAATCAGTGTTTATGTATTGAGAAGGTGAGGTGAGGGTGCTAGCATTGATCGATGACGTCCGATACTGGAGACTAATGCAACCGTTACTTGTGTGTAGCAAAAAACCTAGATTGTGTGTATCAATGTCTTCATGTGTACTAAATAAATTGAATTTCGTGGACATCTTATTTGAATATGGTAGAATAAACTGACACACTAACAATACCAGGGAGGTGTTTCACCAAGATAAAGACTTTACGCACGACTTTACGTTCGACTGGTACCCCTTCTTGTGCGTAAGGGTTCACATTATTACGCGCATTCAGCGCAAGAACTGATACCAGTCGAACGTAAAGTCGTGTGTAACTTTAAGAACAACTTGGTGAAACACCGCCCAGCAAACAAACAAATGACCAGATAGACATATTCACACATTAGGATATGATTGTTATTTAAAAATTGATCAAACCAAGCTGTCTGACCTACGTTAGCATTCCTATTATTGAAAATAACGACAATGGATGCAAAATATTAATTTATTCAGGCACTATCAAGATGTTTGTGGCAAATAGATAACGTTGACCATGGACAATTTCTACCTGCACAGTGTGTGCCTATGTAGGTTACATTTTGAATTGTAACTTTTTTTTGTGGGCCTAACATTGATTTTTAAGCCTCGTATTGATTTTTAAGCCTCATATTGTCATAGCCTTGTTTATGTAAACCATGAACCATTAAGGAACCAATTAGAATCAGGCATTAGAGAATTTTAAAATCAGTGTTATACAATGCCTTTAAGGCAAATTATCTGCTTATTAGAAGGGGCCACTTCTTGTTGTTCATGCTATTCATACAAATGTATATGCAATAAAATTTTGTATTATCCCAACATGAATAAACACTGATTGACAGTGCTTTACAGAGAAGCTGTGAAAAAAATCATCACAGACATTCTCGGGTAGGCATCGAAACCATGATATCCTGATTACTAGACAGGTGTCTTACCACTAGACCACCGACAACCGCTGGTTCTACCCCCAACACAAAAATTATTCAATTGAGAATTTTGTATATCATCTCCATCATTTGACATCATTTAACAGTCTTTTTTCACAATCAACTAGGCTATTAATCCACTCTGAATTCAAAGGAATGTACCGTTTTCATTCCCATTATACTTGAAACTACCAAACATAGAAGGTAACAATACACAGCTCGCATGGGACTCTGATTACCTTCCCGATTTTCAATATTGAATTATTCACCTCCTGTTGATGTTCCGCTCTTTTGTGAACGTGACGAACATTTCTTCTCACATTATTCCCCCAGAGAAATGACAGTTGGTTATAATTGTATGTGTTGTGCAAGCGGCGATGCTGGTGGGCTTATTTATGCATTTTTTTTTTTGCTTCCACGTTCAATTTCCTCTCCCTTCGTGTTGCAAATGACATTGATTTCCAAGGCTGCAGTATCTCTGTATGTAATTGTGAATTTAATTACTTTGCCGTAGGTCTTGCTTGGGAGATGGGGCATGGAGGCTTTTGATGTGGAGGATGCGTGGTGGCGGCGGTGGAACGGTCGGGTGGGTTGAGAAGTGGGCTAGGGAGGATAGAGTTTAGGGTTGGAGAAGTAATGGTGGATTAATTGATGATTGGGATGATGGTGATGGTAATGGTAATGGTGGTTGTGGGTGTGATGATTGATGATGATATAGGTGATTATGATGATGATGATGGTGGTGATTATAATGATAATGATAGTGGTGGTTTAGGTGATGATGATGATGATGATGATGATGATAATGGTGATTATAATGATGATGATGATGATGATGATAAAGGTGATAATGATAATGATGATAATGATATTGATGATGGTAGTGGAGTAGGTGATGATGATGGTGATGATGTTGATGATAATGGTGGTTATGATGATGATGGTGCTTTGATAATAATGGTGGTTATGATTATTATAATGATGATGATGATGGTGATGATGATAATGATGATGATGATGATAATGGTGGTGATTGTGATGATGATGTGAATATGAAAATGATGATGATGAATGATGGTGTTTGTGGTGATAAGGATGATGATGATGACGATGATTTTGATGATGATGATAATAATGATGATGATGATGATGATGATGATGATGATGATGATGATGGTGATGATAATGAAAATGATGATGATTTTGATGATGATGATGGTGGTGGTGGTGGTGTTTTACGTGGTGATGATGATGATGATGATGATGATGATGATAAAAGTGGTGATGGTGGTGATGATGGTGGTGATGATGATGATGGCGACCATAATGATGACGATAATAATTCACAATGATGAAAATCCAAATCATTACAAAATACATTTCTGTGGTGATGTTGCTCCTTTTGCAATGCAAATTTCAGAACTTATAAACTAAGAAAGTTTGTCTGGTTGATAAATACATGTGCATCCAGTTAGGAAGTATCCCTTTACAGTGTATAGAAACTAAACACTATCTCCCTATGTCTCCAATGTCTATTAAACATCCTCACTCAATCATGGGACATCCCCTAGAAGACAACGTCTGGAGGATAATATCGCCATGGTAACGGATGAGTGAAGACCGAGAACGACCTAGATGTAAGAGGTCAGATTGAAATGAAATTGAAGCGAAAGCGATACCAGTTAGGACGAGCATCTTGTCACGAATTTGGATGTTGGCTATGTAGAGCCGTGATGCGTTCCCATGGCGACGGCTTGTGCGTGGTAAATGGATTTGGTGGCATTCATTAATGATCAAAAATGCAATTTAATGAACCTCCAGACAATCGGCTAATCAAAATCGCAGGAAACTGAGATTTAAGGCGGATTGTTATTAAAGGGAAAAAGGAACGAAACAGTTCATTTCCTGTTCATGAATGTATCTCTGGCATAATGCACTTTCATGAAAGTCATTTTGCATAGAGTTTTTTTTTGTTGCACTTCCAATACATAATCAAAGGGTAACCAATTAAATCCCATGCAAGGCATAGGGGTGTTGCCAGAATGTTATAATAAATTGCAAAGTATTTGCAAATAAGTTGAATTAAAACCAATTTTTTAAAATAAATTTTATCTATTTTTTTGTTGGTTTTACTACAGATTGCAAAGTAGTTAAAGATTTTGAGCGCCATCTCTCCCAAAACTGATCTATACGTTTGAATAGATTCTCAAACATTTAGCACAAGAAGTGACTTGCAGCGATTGTCAAATTCAGTGTTAACCTAAAAACAATGTAATAAAACACCAACTTGAAAGAAAACCTAATTACAATTGATCCAAAATTAACAGATGCCTTCAAAACTAATGTATACCTCTTTCTTTGTTCTCTTTTTCTTGCCACATGCGTCCCCACCTCATCTTTTTCAACGTTCTGGTATGCACATAACAGGTGAGTACAAACGCTATCTTGAGTAGATGTGAACAGATGCAAAATAGTTAACTTTCATTAATTATTCTAAATGTTAAGAGTAAATTTATTGATTTGCTTCAATCATTCTAAAGAGTGGAAGGAGTGATGTTTTATAGTTTCCTGAGTGAGTGTAAGCATTATGGTACTGTTTGTTTTTAGCACTATAGAAATAATCTCATTATTATCGTTGAGGGATTTGAATGAAGGGCAACTCCTTTTCAAGTGAAAATAGTCATTGGTTCTGCTAAAGGAAGAATGAGATTTGATTTTTACCGTGGCTACAGTACAGAAACTTTCCTAAGATGTGTTTGCGATAATATTCCCCTGCTTATGAATTTTGCTCCTGTCTTCCAACTCTCTTGTCTAAACAGTGACGTTCTTGAATGTTTTGGTTGATTTTGTCATACTGAGCGAACGTGCGAGACTTGGAAGGTTTCTGCTGCCATTAATGCCCCCTCACGTATCCTGCTTCAAAATCTTGACTGCGAAAAAAATCAGTCTTATAAAATAATGTGACAGTCAAGGATTTTCTCCCCTCACACTTGCACATTTTCCTTTTCTATTATTCTATTTATATCCCTTTGCTCTTGGTGTGGTTTGGACTGATCAACAAAGTCCCTTGATCTATTTTTTTTGTTCTTGTAGAAAAAACAAAAGTGTGATCAGGGATAGAATTAATTGAAAAAATGGGGGAATGTATAGAAACATTCAGTACTGACAGAAAAGTTGACTATAATCATCATNGTTATTTAAGAGTGTCAGAAAGAGAGAGGAAGAGGGAGGAGGAGAGGGGAGTGGTGTGTTTTTTTAACCTGTTTGCAGACCCCTAAACCATTAGGAATTCTCAGGAAAGAATATGAATTTGTGACAATCTTGAGGGAGTTTCAAGGCCATTTCAAAAGCGTTTTCCTCTTTCTTGATCATTTTACTCCATAGTGCTATTGGTTTCTTTTCTCTTTTTTCTGCTAATCAGTCATCTTTTTCTGTTATGTTATATGGGTTGAAAAGTATGCATTTGTATGTACGTTTGTGTCACAAAGAGAAACAACATTAGAAGGAGTAAGAAGAATAAATAGATAACAAAGAAATACAGAAAGAGAAAGAGAAAGAGAGAGAGAGAGAGGGGTAGGTAGAGAGGGGTAGCAAAATAAAGATATAGAGAGATAGAATGAGAGATGGGGAGAGAGCGAAAGAGAGAGGGAGAGAGAGAGGGGGAGAGAGAAAGAGGGGGTGGAAGAGTGGGAAAGGATGGGAAAGGGGCAAGGGGGAGGGGAAGTCTTTATTTACACTCACACTTCTCACCCCACAGTCTATGGGTGAGCAAACATGATTAGCAGCACAGGCAGTCAAATAGCGATAGCTTGTGAAATGTTTGACTTTCAAGCAAGAATGTGTTATTTGCCATCGTCACCCATCTGCAAACAGAGACATGCTAATGATACATGAACATGAGATGTCCTTTTTAGGAAAGTTGGAGTGCCAAGTGCTTTCGACAGTGATCCTCTAAGACCCTAGCCTTTACAAAGGCTTACTCGCGGCTGTACAATTGTAGACTGCAGTATATTAGCAATCGTTGCAAGAAGTGAGTCTGTTACCCTTAGGGGGTGTTGCTCAAAATCAACTGCAAATCAACTGCAACTTTGCAAGTTGTAACGCGCATTATCATTCGCGCACGGAATGCGCATTCAACAAGACGCACATGACAGAACGATTTTGATTGGCGCGTTCCGATCAACTGCAACTTGCGATCGAATGCAACTTTTGAGCAATACCCCATTAGACTTGCCATGTAGAGACTCATGGGCTCCGCGAACGCCTTTACTCACAAGATCGAAGTGACGTCATCTCAAGAGCGTTCCTGATTGGTCAATTCCTTCAGATAGGCACGAATACACATGACAATTCTGCGTCAAAATTGTACGCATAATTTTGATGGCTGAAATTAAAACAAAACAAGCGTTGCGATCGTGTGAATAGAGGCCTTGCCGCTGACACGTCTTATGGCAGCCGTTTTCGTGTGCAGCCGTTTTCAGGTCTATGCAGCACGGCATGGCAGACAACAAGAGGCCTCGGCTAGAGGCTACTAAGACCCCGCTGACACAGTATAAAAGCTCAGCCTGGGTGCAGTGTATTCGCCTTATAGGCGGGCTTACGAATAGATGGAAATTGTATGTGTACTCTTTACTTGAAGGTTTATCATGACAACCTGATACCTTGGTTGAGGCTTGTCCAACATAGCAACGAGTAATGTATGCAAACTGGATTCCAAGTAATGTTGCTCAATCATTACGAACCAGTACATTACTACATTTGTTGGAAAGAAACATGGTAAACGGTTAATGATTATTACAGCTGAATGCTTAATTGGAGATTGTTTAGCTAAATATAAGTAGATATAAGTGGAATTTGAAAAAGGGAAACAATCACGCAGTGAAGCTTTTTTGATAAGCTGCATACCTACCATCGTGCAGGTTACAAATTCAATGTCCCAATTATTCACAAGTACAATAATAGAGTTGTAGGCTCGTAACTTATGATTGCCATGGAAACATTTTGCTTTGGCAATGGTGCATTGTATCCATAATATCTGAAAAATCATTCAATATGAAAAACGATTTTATGCATGGGCTGTGACTCGGCCAATTCCTTTGTGTATGGCCTTTTTATCTATCTAATCGTAAAATTGGCCATCGAGCTTGACCCAATGGCTTTACGAAATGATGGGTAGTGTGGACTATTCTTTCTTTTGATTACCATAGTGGTCTTCCTTTTTTTATTCAGCTTGTCTGATTTTGAAGGAGGGTTAAACCTGGCAAATGCATGAACATTTAACTCATACATANTTGAAAGTTTAGTTACCTGAAAGTTACATGAATAAAAGTGTAGTTTGAATGCTGCTCTGAGCTTAAATGAATTATGGTGGTGTTTCACCAAGTTATGAAAGACTTTAATAATAACTTTACGCATGACTGGCATAAGTTCTTGTGCTGAATGATGGAGAGGCTGATGCGTATTACAGTCCTAAACGTACTCCAGTCTTCCGTAATGAAAGTCGTGTGTAACTTGCAGAATTATTTGGTGAAACTCTGCTAAGTAAAATGTGATTTGAAATAAAGTGTGGCTGGGGAATGAACAAAATTTTAGTTTGACTGTTGCTATGAGCTTGAACGAATCTGGAATCCGTGATTTGAAAGTTTAGTTAAATCAATGTTATACAAATAAAAGTACAGTTTAGATATTGCTATGGGCTTGAACAAATCTGGAATTGATTTGAACGTTTAGTTACCTGAAAGATACATAACTGAAATTGTAGTTTGAATGCTGCTTTAAGCTTGAATGAATCATGGTGGTGTTGAACAAATCTGGAATTGATTTGAACGTTTCGTTACCTGAAAGTTACATAACTGAAAGTGTAGTTTGAATGTTGCCATGAGCTTGAACGAGTCTGCAAAATGTGATTTGAAAGTTTGGATACATCAAAGTTGCACAAATAAAAGTGTAGTCTAAATTTTACTTTGGGCTTGAACGATTCTGGAATTGATTTGAAAGTTTAGTTACCTGAAAGTTACAGGAATAAAAGTGTAATTTGAATGCTGATCTGAGCTTGGATGAATTAGGGCGGTGTTTAAACAAGTTAAGAAATATTTTAGTAACGACTTTAATAATGCATGGTTGGTATCAGTTCTTGCCCTGGATGATAGAGAAGCTTATGTGTGTTGCACTCTTTAACATACACCAGTCTATCTTGAAGCCGTGCGTAACTTTGAGAACAATTTGGCGAAACTCCGCCCTGGAATTTGTAATTTAAAAATGTAGTTATATGAAAGTTGTGTGAATGAAAGTGCAGTTTGAATGGTCCTTAGAGCTTGAATGAATCTGGAATATGCCATTTAAAAGTCATCTATCACATTTTCGAGAAAACAATCAAAGTAGATGAGTTTGATTGATAGCTCCCTGGATCAGTATCGATGTGATTATTAGAATAATCCATCAAGATACTGCATGAACTGTTGGGTAGAAAAAAGATTGTCTAGATGCCTAAGACCCTCAGAAAATGGCCTGACCTGAACACTTCTCTTGCTTTTTACTCCAATAAAAAAAGACATTGTAATTGTAGGAAAACATGAAGTAGTACATATTTTTTCGATATAACAGTCGTTCATTGTTGAGAATTGGCAGAGCGTAACAAATGCCCCCTCAAAAAAATTGCATATGGTGCAATAAACATGAAGGAGGGCCCTCACAATTCCCTGGTTTCACCAAATCATTATTATAGTTAAGAATGACTCTGGTGTTGTACTACACAGTTTCTCAATAAAGAAATAATCACTGCTGTTTGTAACATCTTTTCAAAGGCATTGAAAACATTGTTTTGGTTTTTAAAAATTCTGAACTGCCAGATTCGAAATGCTACCTAAATGGTTGACGGTGAACATAACTAAATTTTGAAAGCATTAAAATTCAAAATCAACATTTAGTGCTCCAAGAAAGCTAAAATGGAAAATATGATCTACATAGGCACACTGTGCAGGGATAAAGTGCCTGTGGTGTGCTTTATTCAATTTTCATAGATATCTTGATAGTGCCTGTATATTTTCATTCTTTTTTGCATAATTTTTTGTTTTCTAATCAATCTGAATGTAATAATGAAGATCAGACAGCTTGATTTGAGAATTTTTTAAATAACAAGATCATAATGTGTGATCAGCAAATCTGACAGAATATGTGACGTTATGTCGGACAACTCCTCATTCAAGCTTTGTACAACACTTCGCATTTTCACCTTTTTTTTTGGAAAAGTTAATAAAATGCCCCCTTTTGGTTGGGGTATAACATTTCTGTATTGATTCTGCATGTATTTTGAGAAGATTCATGTCGCAAACTTACTCTAAATTTTATATTCATCCATTTCTAAATATTGTATGTACAAAGTGAATGAGGAGTTGTCTGACATGACGTCACAGATTCCGTCAGTGTTACCGATTGCACAGACCCCCAATTACTGGCAGTGGGCGTCAAATCTCTGTGAATTTTAAAGATTCATAACTTTCGAACAGATTGTCCGATGTTGCTTAAATATTTACAGTTCGTTCATCAGATTTTTCTTCATTCAATGAGAGCACAATAATATCAGGGGTTGGTTCCCCTTTAACTTTAAGAACAGCTTGGTGAAACACGACAGTGGTTGTATCTTGGGGGCTAATATTGCATGTTTTTGAGTTGGCATATCTGGAGGGTTGCTGGAGGGCATCATATCCTCTTCCTGTTCCAGTTCATGTTATCATGAGGNTTTGGAATACGTGATTTGAAAGTATATTTAACTGAAAGTTACATGAATAAAAGTGTTGTAGTTTGAATGCTGATATAAGCTTGAGCGAATCTGGAATATGTGATTTAAAAGTTTAGTTACCTGAAAGTTACATGAATAAAAGTGTAGTTTGAATGCTGCTCTGAGCTTAAATGAATCATGGTGGTGTTTCACCAAGTTACGAAAGACTTTAAGAATAATTTTACGCATGACTGGCATAAGTTCTCATGTTGAATGATCAAGAAGCTGATGCGTATTACAGTCCTAAACATACTCCAGTCTTCCGGAATGAAAGTCGTGTGTAACTTAAAGAATGATTTGTTGAAACTCTGCTATGTAAAATGTGATTTGAAATAAAGTGTGGCTGGGGAATGAATGAAATTATAGTTTGAATGTTGCTATGAGCCTGAACAAATCAGGAATCCATGATTTGAAAGTTTAGTTACATCAAATTACACAAATACAAGTCAAGTTTAAATTTTGCTCTGAGCTTGAACGAATCTGGAAGTGATATGTGAATTTAGTTACCTGAAAGTTACATGGATAAAAGTGTAGTTTCAATGCTGCTCTGAGCTTGGATGAATTAGGGCGGTGTTTAAACAAGTTAAGAAATATTTTAGTAATGACGTAACCCATGGCTGGTATCAGTTCTTGCCCTGAATGATAGAGAAGCTTATGTGTGTTGCACTCTTTAACATACACCAGTCTTTCTTGAAGCCGTGCGTAACTTTGAGAACAATTTGGTGAATCTCTTCCCCAGAATATATGATTTGAAAATGTAGTTATATGAAAGTTGCATGAATGAAAGTGCAGTTTGAATGGTCCTTAGAGCTTGAATGAATCTGGAATATGCCATTTAAAAGTGATCTATCACATTTTCGAGAAAACAATCAAAGTTGATGAGTTTGATTGATAGCTCCCTGGATCAGTATCGATGTGATTATTAGAATAATCCATCAAGATACTGCATGAACTGTTGGGTAGAAAAAAGATTGTCTAGATGCTCAAGACCCTCGAAAACTGGCCTGACCTGAACTTTTTTTCTGCTTTTTACTCAAATGAAAATAAAAAATGACATTGGAATTATAGGAAAATATATGAGATATTCCATATCTGTTCATTGTTGAGCATTGGGAGAAGTCAACCAATGGCACCACTTCAAAAAGATTGCATGCAATATAGCATCAATCAGGGCAGTATTTCACCAAGTCATTGTTAAAGTTAACAATGCATTTAAGAATGACTTTGGTGCTATAGTACATATTTTCTCAATAAAGAAATAATCACCGCCATTTGTAACATAGTTTTCAAAGGCATTGAAAATATTGTTTTGCTTTAAAAAAATCTCTAATGCCAGATTCGAAATACTACCTAAATGGTTGACAGTGAACATAACTAAATCTGGAAAACATTAGAATTCAAAATCAACATATAGTGCTCCCAAAAAAGAGCTAAAATTAAAAATATGACCTACATAGGCACACTTTGCAGAGATAAAGCGCCTGTGGTGTGCTTTATTCAATTTTCATAGATATATTGACAGTGCCTGTAAAATTTCCTTCTTTTTGGCATTCTTTTTTGTTTTCTAATCAATGTAATAATGTAGTTCAGACAGCTTGATTTGAGGATTTTTTTGAATAACAAAATCTTAATGTGTGACAATGTACTTAAAGGGAAATCAACCCCTGGAATTATCGTGCTCTCATTGAATCTAGAAAAATCAGATGGACAAACTCTGAAAATTTGAAAAAAAATTTGCACGGCCTGTTCAAAAGTTATGAATGTTCAAAGTCCCAGAAATATGACATTCCCTACTGCTGATGGGGATTTGTGCGATCGACAAATTCGACGGAGTCTGTGACGTCATGTCGGACAACTCCTCATTCAAGCTGTATACAAAACTTGCCCTTTTCTCCTTTTTTGGAAAAGTTAACAAATTGCCCCTTCGGTTGGGGTATAGCATTTCTGTATTGATTCTACATGTATTTTGAGAAGATTCATCTCGCAAACTTACTCTAAGTTTTTTTATTCATCCATTTTTAAATATTGTATGTACAAAGTGAATGAGGAGTTGTCCGACATGACGTCACAGATTCCGTCAGTGTTACCGATCGCACAGACCCCCATTAGTGGCAGTGGGCGTCAAATCTCTGTGAATTTGACAATTCATAACTTTTGAATGGGTTATCCGATGTTGCTCAAATTTTCAGAGTTTGTTCATCAGATCTTTCTTCATTCAATGAGAGCACAATAATATCAGGGGTTGGTTCCCCTTTAACTTTAAGATCAGCTTGGTGAAACACAACCATGGTTGTATCTTGGGGGCTAATATTGCATGTTTTTGAGTTAGCATATCTGGAGGGTTGCTGGAGGGCATCATATCCTCTTCCTGTTCCAGTTCATTGGATCATGAGGTGGAGAGAGGGGAAGAGGGAAGGAGAAGGATGAGGGTGATGGAGATGGAGAGAAGAAGAGAGATGGGGGATAGAGAGAGAGAGAGAGATAGAAAGGGGAAGAGGAGAGGAGGATGAGGGAGATGGAGAGAAAAAAGTGGGAGGGGTGTTACACGTAAGGAATGACACTCAGAGAGTTAGAATAAGACACAGCATCAAGAGAAAGACAGATGATGAGAACATATCAAGAGTGAGTGAAAGAGAGAGAGAGTGAGAAAGAGAGTCAGGAAAATAAGACAAACAGAAAGGGAGTGAGAGAGAGAGAGAGAGAGAGAGAGAGAAACTATGTAGATAATGAGGGTTGATGTAGAGGGAGATGGGGAAAAAGAGCATGATATGGGGATGGGAAATATGGAGAGAGAGAGAGAGAGAGAGAGAGAAAGAGAAATAGATAGCGCAAGAGCGAGAAAGCATCAGAGGAAGGAAGAGAATGAGGAAATGTAATAGATGATAATAATGATACTTAAATGTATACAGTGCCTTTTCCAGAGATGGAGATGGAGATGGAGAGAACGAGTGAGAGGTGGAGAGGGAGAGAGATAGAGCGAGAGAGCAAGAGAGCATCAGAGAAAGGAAGAGAATGAGGATATGTAATTAATGATAATAATGGTATTTGAATTTATACAGTGCCTTTTCCAGAGATGTA
>BQKZ01000374.1:185246-197735 GCA_036244855.1 Temnopleurus reevesii
GCAATCTACACTAAATGTAATGGTATATTGTATTGATGTGGATGATTATTTATTGCCCCGGATGTTTAGAGCAGTTTATGTATTTCATTCCAGGGAATAATTTCATTTTTCATTTTTGATAAGCAGTTTTAGACATTGAGGAAACATTTTCAACAGTTTACTCTACATTTCTATGTCAAAAGGTTGCTAAACAGAACATATTTTGCATAGCAATCAGTTTGAAAACTTGAGGAAACATTTTCAACACTTTACATTTCTATGTCAAAAGATTGCTAAACAGAACATCTTTTGCATAGCAATCAGTTTGAAATCTAAACTAATAATCATAACACGTTCATTTACCAAAATCATCAAAGTGGTTTTGAAAGTTACTTCACACATTTCAATTCGATTTCCATTTAAGTATTTGCAGTTATTAATCAATATTCTGTTTGAGTGATTTTGATTGACTAGACTGCTGTAGTCAAAAGCGATACTGTTTTTAAGATGATAAAGGCGATATTAATGTGGAAAGCTAGTCAGTTTCTGGTCATTCGTGTTATGATTGATCTTATATGACTGAACAGAAATGAGATGAATGATATCATTCTGATTTATATGAACAGAAAATTAATTTTTGTTGTCATTAGAATCACAAATCAACAGTGTAGAATCTCATATCAACAGTCTCCATGTTTGAGTTGCAAATATTATTGCCGAGATGTTATCAACTGCAAATGTACCACAATCAGAATAATTCACTTTCAATCTTGAAAGTATCGTACCCAAATCAGCGTCATCAAAGATATTTGCATATTTTCTGGCGACCCGGGCTGATGCAAGCCAAAATATATTTCATTTTCAGATTATCTCATATGCAATCCTAATGCACTTCAATAATGAAAATGCCGAATGAATAAATCTGCAATGTTTTTATTCTGTTTTGATGTTAAGTTTCCAGAATGCATCAGCATCAAGTATAAGTGATATTTTGTGCCGTCCTCAAAATGAATAGATAATACAAATTTATGTGCAATATAATGACGCTTGTTTTACTTTTGTAAATTGCTTTTGGATTGTATTTTCAGTTTCAATTCAAGATGTACTAAGTACAAGCTTGATAACAAGAGTAGACCATCACAAATTTGCTTTTGGCATCGTGAGGGAGAAAGATAAAAGAATAGATACTCGGTTGTCGGACAATGTTACCACGAGAAGCGAGATTTGTGGTCCATTGAGGAATAGTCTTGAGTCTCTGTCTCTTGCTCATATTTCAGGCATGTCTTGGTTTCATGCGGTTTGTTGCTCATGAGAGGTGGAGAGGGAGAGATAGAGAAAGAGGATGGGAAAGAGAGAGAGAGAGAGAGAGAGAGAGAGAGAGAGAGGGAGTAATGGAGGGAGAAAAGGGAAGAGAGAGACAGAAAGAGAGGGGATGATAAAGAGGGAGAGAAAGGAAGAGAGACAGAGGAAGAGAGGGTTAGGGAAGTAGAGAAAGAGAGAGAGGGCATTCTAATGATTTGATATTTATTTTAGCAAATTCATGGTCGCAAAATATGCGAAAATAAAATCCCAGCAAAAATTTCAGCTTTTCTAGTAGATTATAATGTAAACAACCATACAGGTGAAAAAAATATATTCTCATACGAGAAAGGACAAAAGCAAAATATTTTTTGTCAAGCATTCCTAGTAATATTTTCAAGAAAATGAATATTTCTGTCTCATATAAAAAAGTGCAAATTCAGAATGAGGATACATGTATGTGGGTGTATTGTAAATTATAGGGCTGCTAGGATATGGGTATGTTGTCAAGACATATCTTTCAATCCAGAAGTAGTGTTCCTGCATATCTAAAGGTTACACATGAAAAATATAAACTTATTAGATTAGACCCCTCGCAAGACACATAATCCAGCATGCACAGTGCACATGTATGTATTGTCACGCCTCAGGCAAGAGGCCGCTAGTATCGAATGTTTCAATTTCATTCAGGCCGCTCCCATTGATGCTACGACATACGCACACGGCACTGAAAGCAGATCCGAACAACCAATTTGGCCAATCAGGCAGGTTGTTGCTCCTTTTCACCCGCTCCAATTTCTCGATGTAGTCCCAGCCATCAACAATTATGTCGTGACAGAGGGAGATGATCGTGGTGAACCCCAGAAAACTCCATAATGCAAGGTACTCCATCTACAAGCACCGTAACGTGCGGCCAATTTGCAAGCCCTTAGCGATTCAGAGAAAATATAAAGATTGGGAGACGTANGAGATGGAGAGAAATAGAAAGAGAGAGAGAGAGAGCTCATCAGAGAAAGGAAAAGGATAAAGACTTTAAATAAATAATAATAATAATAAAAATAGTTTTTGGATTTATACAGTGCCGTTTCCTGAGGATACAAAGCGCTGCTTGTAAATGCCTATTTCAGCTACAATAAGAGTTATACCGGTATAGTTCTTAGATGTTTCATGAAAAGGTTGAGTGGCTAAGTCCATGCAAAGAGCTGCAGGGAGATTATTCCAAATAGGGAGGGAATGTGAGGGAGTGGAAAAGGAGAGAGAGAGAGAGAGAGAGAGAGAGAGGGAGGGAATCAGTGAAGACATAACAGGGGTGAGCAAGTGGAAGAGAGAGAGAAAGAGAGAAAGAGAGAGAGAGAGAGAGGATGGATGTAATGAAAGCGGATTTAGAAGGAGTTAAAAAGAAAGAGATTGATCATGGAGTGAGCACAGATATTACTGAAAAAAAGAGTGAAAATCCACTTAGAATTTCACTTCAATTGTTTCTATTTTTAGTAATTCGCTTAGTAATTCGCTCTTTCCCTAGGGGATAAATTTTGCTCAATAATTTGGTGTAGATACATAAACTAGCTTTAGAAGAGAGATGGAGAAAAGTCGGGGAGAAAGATTGAATATGAAAGTGGGAGAATTAGGAGGTACAATGATGGAGACAAAAATGAAATAATTTCAATACATCCACATCTAAATTAGATTGTGTCCCATCAGTCTTGCTTTATTTTTGGCTCAAACAAATAATTTTTTAATGAACGGCTTATATATAGTGCTTATCAACACTAAGAATTCTCTAAGCGCTCTACAATTGCAGCATTATTACCCTGGCTTTAGCCCGGCAGCCACTTCATTAGTACACTTGGCGTTTCAAGGAATAAATATTACTACCAGGTACCCATTCACCTCACCTGGGTTGAGTGCAGCACAATGTGGATGAATTTCTTGCTGAAGGAAATTAACGCCCTGGATTGGACTCGAACCTACGACCCTCTTGTTGAAAGGCGAGAGTCGTGACCGCTACACCACGGCGCCTCCACATATAAATCACACACACAAATACATCCTTCTCTACCTAGTAGTAATAAGAAAACTCATAAGACTAGATGTTTTCCAGTGATGCCACTGTTCCCTGTCTTGCGATAGGCAAAAATGACCAAATTTTTTAGTCCCATGAATGTCTTGTTTGGTGTACAAAGTCTATGGAGAATAATGAGGTCTTTGGCGGCTGATGAAATGAACACAAGTCTATGGAAAGATTGACTATTTCACACAAATGTCCCCAAGATATCCAAATGCATTTGAAAGTTACTGAATTACTGCATTCTCTATTTTGTTTGAATGTAAAAAAAGTTTGAAATGCAAGTTATGATAGTGATCTAATAGATATTTTGACCTCAAACTAAACTCTTTTTTTGCAAGCCGGACAGCAAAATGTCACTTTTATATGAGGTGACAAAAAACATCCCTCTTTTGAGCCTCGTAACAGGTTTTTCATCCCCGACCTACATCCGCATTCAAATTGAAGGTACATTATGAATTCATGCATTGCTAAATGTTTCAACTTAATGCCTCCAATTAAACTAACCTCATGCATGCTCATAGCTTCATGAATGCTAATTGTCCCCAGTGTGCATTCTCTGTTGAAGCGTTATGATTCTGCCCTTCCCAATCCGCTCCACAGACACGTTTCGGCAAAACGATGTGTCCGAAATTGACCCTGAACGGGATAAAGGAGAGCGTGGTGTAATGTCTCGTATTGTCGTTTGCGAACCACTTGGCATAATTGGGCTTGCATCATAAAGCGTGGATGCGTGACTCCGCAAAGTCTGATGGCGTCTCGCGCTTCATTTTCTGCTTGCTCTCCCCGCTTCTACATCCCGACACCATCCCCGACACCTTCTAAAACCGACCGTGTTTCCCTTCCTCCCCAAGTTTACTCCCTACATTTAATATTGATTATGGAAGCATGTATGGGCAAACAGGAAAGGAAATCTCATCTTAGCAATTGGAAATGGTATTTGTGTACGAAGGAAATGATATAAGTTGATTTGTAGACATTGCAAGTGTATTTTTTTTGTTTGCTGACGCCAAGGGTAGCAGAGGTATTTGAATGTAATGAACAAATCTGTCATTTCGACTTTGGTCATGGAATCGATGATTGGCAATTCAATATTTGCATCCCGTCTCATTCTAAAATTTTCATCATCATCGCTGAATGTGCGGTTTCATTTTTTTTGGTTAATTTTCATTTGTTTTGAAGGCTAAATGTGATTGGAAAATCCAAACAAATTGAGAAAGAGTCACAGAGGAGGACAGATTGGGAATATAAAGTGTAATGTTTGGAAGAAAGGAATTAGTGAGGAATATTAATGGGATGAATCAGCAATTACATTTTTGTATATATTGTCATAAAGGACATGAAATCACTCTTTTTTAGCACAATAGCACACACATACTCAATCAAGGAATATCTTTGATTGCAGGTGTAATCATTCAGTCTGTGGTCTTTTAACCTACACACCTTTACAAATAGACTTACCATGCCACTTAGCTCGATCACTTGCCTCTCTCGTTTTTATTTCTTCTATCTCTGTCCCCTCTGTTTCTCTTCCTTCCCTATACCTTCTTGTCCCCTCTTTTTATACCCCTATTCAATTCCCATGCTCTCATTACCTCTCCACATTCCTCTCTTCATTCTGTTATTCTTGAATCTCATATTTCTCTTCTGCTCTCCTTGAATGAATGAAATGAATATTCAATGCCTTTATTTCCATCTGTTGTGTATGCTATTTCTGTAATCCTCTATTGTGTTACTTCACCTCTTCCAATAGTTCATTCAATCTCCATCCTCTCTCTACAAACCAATCTTTCTCTATCTATCTCTCTCCCCCTATCCCCTCTCATTCACTCCCCTCTCTTCTCTCTTCCTCTCTCCCCTCCCTCATTTTTTTCCTTCTCTCTTCCTTCTCTTTATGTCTCCCACCATTTGTGCCTCTCAACACTTTCTCCCCCTCCTCATTCCCACTCTCTCCTCCTCCTCCTCCATACCTCCTTTCCCCCTCCCCATTAAGAAAAAACTGTTTTGATCAATGGGAGCTAACAGAGCAACATTTGCCCATTTCCCTGGCTGTAATTGCTCCCATGTCTAGGCTGGTCGACCAAGCGAGGAGCCAATCAACATGTTATTTTCATCCATTCAGCAAGGTCCGTGCCCGTCACAGAGATATGAACATAGAAAAANAACATTGATTTAATGTCCTGATGGTAAACATGAAAAACAAAATCAATAAATTTTGTAAAACAACCACAAAATAATGACGGTATACCACTCAAGAAATACTGCATCCAATTTTAGAATAGAAACACTATTGGAAAGGGCTCAAATATGCTCCAGAGCATATCTAATGTGGAGATCAAACAAAATGGCATAATAGTAATTAACTGTGCACACTCAATCTTATTGTGGCAAGTGCTTGGTAATTTTGTATCGTTTTCCTCTCTCTCTTCTGCGAATCATGCTTTTATCCCGTTCGTGCAGTGAGAGTCTAATTGATAATCCATTAAGCCAGCGCACTCCACCTAATGACTGCACGACTAGTGGGGTCGTCGAATGACGCTCGCTCGAGCACTTTGCATTTTTTCGTCTGACGGATTTCCCCTACGTTCTCTTGGCGTGTGCGGGCTGAGAGCATGTGTAGCTCTTGTTTTGGCTTGTGAAAAAAGTCACATATTTTAGCATGAGATTAGGGATGAGTTTTAGAAGGTACTTTGTGATTTTTTTTAGTTTTACTCGGTGGAGAGAGAGAGATTAGCGGAATATTAGAGCCATGCTATGGAATGCTAATGGATCGCTAATGAGGAAAACGATCTTTGTCATCCATAATGGATTATTGGCAAAACAAAGAGAACTCAGCCTATTATGAACGACGTTTTCTTGAGTACACTATGCTTGAGGTTAATTTTGCTGTTTGCATTATCTAATCATTTTTAGCCTCATGAATATTCATGTATTTTCTAACCCTAGGCAAGAATGTCTTTATAAAAACTAATTTAAAGGTCATTTGAAAATGCTATACGCATTAGTTAGTGCATCAGATCAGAACATTTAAGGAATACTTTGTAGTTTTATGATTGAGTAAATTTTGGACCTCTCACTAGTTTTGCAAAATATTTTGGAATAATATGGAAAGATTGGTCGGGTTAGATTTATTGTGAATAAAGTATTGAACATGCCCATTCAAAAACTATGAAAGGCCACTTTGTTATATTCTACTGTCTTCTTTTTTGTTCATTGAACATTCTAATGGACATTTGAATTAAAATAAAATTCATGTTGATAAAACTTTAAGATTAAATGTCTTAAATCAAGCAAAAACATTTATTCATTTGATGATTCATTTTGTATTGAGATGTAAACCCTTGTGTTATGAATTGCCTAAAATGAGGTCAATATTTTTAGTTTAATCCACACATTAGGAAAGTCTGTATTTAGATGATTGTTGATGCATCTTATGACATTATGTTCTTTGAATTATTATTATTTCTTCTATACAAAAGCAAATATTGTTTTTTCATAATCATATCATCTTTCATACAATATGCTTCCCATAATATCTTTCATTGCATCTAGTCATTGAGTCGGATTATGAAGAAAAAAAATCTAGTCATTGAGCCGAATTCATAAAAGCACACTTCTTCACCGTTACTAAAATTACACTTATACCTTAATGACCTTATCTCTCTGATCAAACAATATACTGATGATATCTTTGTATAAAATGTAATTATGTAGGGTCGTAGGCATTGTGTCTTATCACATGAACTTATCATAGTGCTATGTGTAACTAAACAAACTTGATTTTTAAGCCTGACACAGGGGGGGGGGGGGAAGATATAATCTGTATAAGGCAGTCAGGGGTGTACATTGGGTGGTATCGCTAATCAGAAAAATGTTTGTGGCTTGTAGTCATGAAAATTGATGCTTTTTGAAATGCACAAAATCTATTTCGTCTTGAGGGCAGTGTAGTACATTGAATGGCATTATTGATAACCAAATGTTTGGTTTCATTTTGATATTTTAGGTCATGAAATTTGAGGTTCTCATTAATTATTTGTTTTTGTACTGTATCATTTTCTTCAATGGCTTGTTGTTCTTCAAAAGTGTTCACACTTGTATGTGATAGGTTTCATCTTATTTAATATTAGAATTTGATCATAAATTTACTTGCAATATACATTTTATATTGATAAAGATATATTTTTATTTCTTTTTTGAAATTTCCTTTATATGAGTAGTGATTTATACCTTCATTATCATCACTCTCAATATCCCTATGATTTTCAAATCTATTTTGTTTTTGTTTCATGGTGTTAATTAAATTGCTTGATTTATCCTGTTTGAATTATTAATTCATTTTCATTATTGCCATTGATATTTTTGTTTGTTACACATCTTTCATTATTTTCTCTTTATGTTTTTGGAGGTATTGTTATTTATTTTCTATGTGAATATTTCATTTTCCATTTCTTGCAAATGATAGATAATACTAAACAATAAATAATAAATCTGTTTATTTTTATGGAGGTGGGGGGGGGGGGGGGATTCTACACCCTCGAGAATCACCCTTCTCCACCAAACCCAAATTTCTTATCTTTACCTGCTTGATTTAGAAGCACAAGGGTCCATTAGCATTGTACACACAGGCATGGTAGGTATGTAAAGAATGCTAAAACTCTGCGTTGTAACACCAGCGACTGTCAGACGATACAGCGATATGTACCAACGTCTCACTGTACGCAACATATCAAGATGATTTAGATACTTAGAGTCTAGGTGTTGATGTAATAACTTAATTAAAAATGATGGGAAAGGAGTATGTTTTTAACTTGTATGACTTTGGGAATTAGTTAATGGTCTTTTAGTTTAGCTTTTGGTCGTTAACCTTTTAGGGATATTTTGGTTGGAAAGTGAGTCTGTTTTCGAGGAATGAGTTTTGTTTAGTTTTAATTGCTTAGGGATGTATGCATGAAATGTAAGATATCAGGTTCACATTATATGTTAGATCTTCCAACTGTTGAATGTATGCTTCATTTTGAAATGATGTATATCTTTACAAACTTTCCTCAAATTTGGAAGATTTCATCTGATATATGTAAATTTCCAAAATATAGGTCATGCAGCCCACAGAGTAATACACATGAATGCAGTACATGATTTGTCTTTTCATGAGTTGACAGTAGCCAAAGGGTATTGTTGCATGAAGACAAATAAATCTGATATAGCACCAATTTAATACAGGCTTTGTGGCAGATACAGACCTTCAGGGAAAAAAATATCCCCAAAGCCCCCAAAACGTTCAACTCACAAATCTGAATATTTAGGCCATATCTTGACTTCTTGTAAAATATATAATTTACATCTCTACGGTGCCAAGTCTTTACTGAAACTATTGTCTGGTTTTAAATTGTCTGTTGCATAGTCCTGTTGCCGAGTGTCAATCTCTTTTAAGCCAATTACCAGCTTACATTCCAACCTAACGAATAGGGCTGGACTTATAACGCTCTCCGTCTCCATCTCTGTCTTGGGGGAAAGTCTTGTCAGATGTGGGTCAAGGTCAACTCCACGTCTGGCAAGACTGCCCTCGTGGGTGAATGGATGTAAATGTGTTGGTTTCGGATTTCGGAGCTCTGTATCAACACATCAGTTGTCTCCCTTCTTAATTGTCTGACGTTGTCTCGACTGGACTTGTAGACACTGGAGCTCTAGAGAAAGAAAGTAGAGATTGATTTTATTGCAGTCTGCTGATATAATCCGTTAAGAATTGAACATGCACTTGCATTAGGTATATTTAATTGATATATTTTATTGTACACTTTTATTCTAAACTCCCGTTCCCCCTTTGCTAAATATGTTCTATGTTTGCACTTCATGAAACAACTGGTCGATTCTCTTTAATCAATGTTCAATTAGATTGCTTATTACAATTAATGTGTTCATTGTTATTATAATTATTCCTTTTTATTTTAAAAAGATAATTCATCTTTTAGGCCTACTATTCCATCTATTTTTACTTTATTTTGACAAGGTATACGAGTACTCTCAGTCTTTTGTATTGCAATGATGACTTATCGTTAATATTTGTAATTAATTGCAACTGTTAAATTACATACATGGTTAGACAAGCGTTTAATAACCATGTGGTAGTTAACAGATCCTATGTCAATGAAATTTAATAAATTTATAATGCCAATACCAGAAATATCCATTATTCAAATATACCAGCCTCCCGATATATTGATTTAAAAGTAAATTACACATTCGCATCCTCCTCACGCATCAGACTATTGAATTTCATTTTCAATTGTTATCCTACGGCAAACAACGTCCGCCCAAACGTTCCTTCAATTGAGTGCAAACATGCCCACCAGTCTTTATTCTAAACCACACATTGTAGAAGCTGTATGTAATCTACTGCATGAGCTGACATTTCCTTTTCAAGTTCAGCGTATTGATTTCGCTTGTTATTCACGAATATCTGCTCCGGCGGAGGGCTTCGGCGGAGGGCTTCGACGTTTGCGCACAAGCAAAACGTGCGGGAACCATCCTCCGAAACAGCTCTACAGATGTTACAAGCTGCGCCTTTGTATGAGGATGTCAAGAAAATAATAATTAGGACTCGGATTATTCATTAGCGTTAGCTTGGGGGGACATGTTGTGTCTATATCAAGGGAGTGTTCACACGTATTATTACATGAATCAAGTCTGGTGACAAATTTTAATTCTGATGGTCTTTTAGCAATAGTTGTTCCACCAATAGATCAGTGGATTTTACTGAATCATAATGTACGTATTTAACAAGTACTTTGGTCAAAATGTTGATGTTGTTCAAATTTTGATTTACATTTTAACTTCTTTCCGATTTATCTATTGAAATGGATATCAATGAGAATCACATGCTGACAACATTGATATTGAATCATTTGTAACACAAATATGCAGAAAAATTAGTAGAGTAATATATGAAATTGCAACACACATATTTGATTCATCAATTTTTATGGCCACAGAAATGTATATTTATGATCCCACACTGATTTTGCTTGTAATTCTATTTTATTTTTAAAAAAAGTGTGACTCAAAATTATAATGCATAGTATACTTCCAATGTAATATGTTTTTCTATTTTTTGCTAATACAAGCAAGATGATGATATTAATAATGATTTTCACTGAGCATGCTTGAATAGGGGTATGAACATGATAGAATATATTATCGTAAAATAAAGTGGGTCATGGGACAATATATCTGTACATCATATCTTGAAATGTGCGGAGAAAACAATCACAAGCCGGTTCCGATTTCAATAGTATTTCAAAGGAGAATTGAATTGGCGTTCATTTTTATTTTAGGGTAATAGATTATATCGTGATTATGATGCCTCTATACTTTTATCAAGCAATTACACATAGCCGAGTATATACTAGGTCAGGCATGCACAATTGTTAAATTACCCAATGGTGAACGAACATGATTTGTAGACAGTTGAAATTAAATCCCACTTTTTTCAAAGAACATTCAGGGATAGAGAATTGGATTTTGGAGGTTATAGCTTCAAAATTAGATCGCAGTTGATTGCAGAGAATTTGACAGATTTGGGTTAATAAACTTTGTTTTGAAGTTAAATTTGTTATCATTAAATGATTGTATGTGAAATTGAGAGTAATACATAAGGTGAAAGATTGGTATCTTAGGCTGGTAATAAGGCTACATAAATGTTTTGTTTTAAATGAACACAATTTGTGCTCAATGAAAGTTCACCAAAAAGAGCAATATTTTCCAACCTCATATCTAGGAAACTTTACAATGATTTGCAAATTAAAAACAAGGAACAAATCTCAAGAAATGGTCTCCTACTTGACAAACTGAACGCTTGCTCGAGGCTTGCCAGACATAGTAACAAGTAATGTATGCAAACTGGATTCCAAGTTTAATTGTTACTAATCGGTTTAAGGAATATCACATAACTACATTTGTTGGCAAGAACTATGCATAACTTATAATCTATTATTAGACTCGGCAATTTCTAAGTATCAATATCTTCAAAATACATCTCATAGATAATCTGGAATGTTTTGCAACTCTGTAATATAATTACCCATAACCAATTAAGATTTTGATAAATTTTCTACTACCAGAAACTGTGGTTACTTTCAAAGAGAAAATGAAACCTATGTAAGGGTGGCATGAGAGGATACCATTATCATGAATAATTGTTCTTTTCACATATTTCATTCCTGAAAAGTGTTTGGTTTCATATGTCTCATGTTGCTGATTTAGGGATTTCCATGTTTACGGTAGATTCACACTTATTATTTCTTTCTTTTCCTGTCCTTATGTGTATATACTATATCAATTACAATGGTAATAATCTGTGTGATGTGTAGAGTCCATGTATACACTATGTAGAGTACTCAATATGGGTTTTCAATATTATTACACAGTTGGCTTTAACCTGACTTGGACCACTGTATGCAGGATTTCAAGGAATAAACATTCCTTCTGGGTACCCGATTACTCTACCTAGGTTAGATGAAAGATAATGTGGATAGATGTGATCAATACAGTCAAACCTGCCTTAGCAACCACCTGTATATAAAGACCACTTGCTCATAAAGACCACCTTTCTTTGTATTGTATTGAACTGTACTTAATTTCCAATCAGTATAGAGACATATAACATATAACATACTACAAAATCAAAATACATTTGACAAATTTACATGTAAAAAATAATTTGGAATTAATAAGACTGGCTGGATTGCCCTATCAGAAGAATCACTTCTAGAAAGTGATTTCGATGTAGATGAACTTGTCTATATAGAGACCACCTGCTGTAAAAAGATTGAATTTTCTGTCTCCCTTAGGTGATCTTCATGAAAAGTTTGACTGTAATATGGTTTTAATCTTCTAAAGCTCTAAACAACAAGTACTTGTTACTTGTTAAATTCTCTCCAAGATACTCCAAACAAGAAGTTTCAACTGGAGGTAAAGTGAAAATTTGAAAGTTTAGTTACATCAAAGTTACACAAATAAAAGTCAAGTTTAAATTTTGCTTTGGGCTTAAACGAATTTGGAATACGTGATTTGAAAGTATATTTAACTGAAAGTTACATGAATAAAAGTGTTGTAGTTTGAATGCTGATATAAGCTTGAGCGAATCTGGA
>BQKZ01000375.1:22342-51661 GCA_036244855.1 Temnopleurus reevesii
GGGGGGGGGGGAGTGATGCCCCAGCCCCTGGCCCCTCAAGCTGTATGCATACCTATCCCAATAACAAGACACAATCATATATGCTTACAGTATGCCAAGGATACAGATAGAGCTCAATCAAGGCCGGCTGTGACAAGATATGGGGTTCTGCATGGGTCTGGTCACGCACCCATATTTACATGTTTTCAGTGTCCCTAATATGCGCACTAATGCAATAGTCGAGCTACGCAAACACGCGTTTGGTAGTCTTTTGATCGCCCCGCATCTCATTGCATTCTTCTCCATCCCTCCCATCTCCTAGAACATCCTAGTTAATGTGCAAACAGTGTCCATCTCTGACTTACTTTCTCCCTGCAAAACTATGTTACAAAACTTCAATCAGCTAGTATCAAAAGCTCCAAATTTTCTAAGCCTTTCCATTGCAACCTTGCATCCCATCTGCATGGTACATCATACACGTAAAGTAATAAAAACTTTTATATCCTGATTAATACAAAGTGTTTCTAAGCGCTCTGTTGCATTATTGCATGGCTGTAGCATGGCTTCCATTTGGCGATCACTGCTTCAAGAAATTTCTTCCTACCGATACCTATTTATCTCGTCTGGTTTGAGTGCAGCACGATTTGGATACGTTTCTTGCTGAAGAAAATTAACGTCATGGTGGGATTCAAATCTTACCTACGATCGTCGGGTTGAAAGGCAAGAGTCAGAACACCACGACACCTTCACAAGTATACAAAACGTATACATTAGCAGGTTGGCAAGATATTAAAGGCAGTATTGATATGCATGCATGAACAAATGCACACATCACGCTAAATCATCAAATAGCAAGAGGTTTTTAAATGAAAGAGAATGACTTCACTTGACTGCAGGAATACAATGGATAATGATGTATAGGCCATGTTGAAGGACTCTATGAGGTGAACCTGAGATGATAACACCCATCCAAGTTTCTGAAAGTCCTTCATAGTAGCCGTGCCATACAGTATTACATACTAACCCTTTAGGGTCCTCCATATTTCTTTGTAGAAAGCACTTCTCTGACAACGATGCCTCCTAAGCCTGATGGCTATCCATGTCTCACGTACGTAAATACCTTCTACTACCCGCGGCAACATTACTTTCAGTAGTTCTATTCTCCAGCCTTCAAAATCTGATGATTAGTAGTGGAGGATTGAGGAAAAATTAATATGAACTCAAGGGACTGATTGCTTCTTGGTACAGAACATGATCAGCTGAGTCTAGAATAAACTACCTCTGGGTATATGATAACATCAGATCTAAGACTCATTGGAAAGTATAGGATGAGTCTGATACAAAAACTGATATTTAATCTTAAGAATTTCCTAAAATAAATAGTTACTTTAAGATCAATGGTAGATGCTGAGCAGTCTTTTGCAACGTGCTTTGCTCTGAGTCCCATTTTTATCTGTTTAATAATCCAATTTCAATCTTAAAAGTAGAAACTTTATAAAATTCACGATATACTGTGATAGAAATGAAGGTGAAGTGGCAAAAAAAAATAATAAATAAATGAATAAAAAAATGAAACATAGCTTGACAAATATGATAAGAATCCAAAATATGATAATCCAAATCTCAAGGCTTTATTTCAATACTATCTTTTCTGAGACCATTTAGGGTTTTAGTTTCTCTTTTGGACTTTCTAGATTGATGGATGATGAAGGAGAATAATTCCTTTTTTTTTGGGGGGGGGGGGGGGGAGAATGTGTCATGAGAACTGCTGTTCCCCTATTCTAATTGAAATAAGAAAATACATTTTGTTTCTCAGTTTATTACAAAGACCCATTTTATGTCATCATCAAAAACCCCAAACAGGCCCAGTCCGCAACAGTTTTTGGGGCCAGCTAAAATGAGCCAAGAAAGTGTGAAAGGAAACACTAGGGCATTCATATTTTTTTAGCTGTTTCATCATCCTTATCTCAAAGGTTTTGTGAAACAATCACTCTATCCTTAGAGAGACTTAGGCTGAGCCAAAAGAGGGACAGTGAGGTAAAACAGAAAGAAGAAATAAAAAGTATAAAAAAAGAAAGGAGAGGGATAAAAAGAGGGAGAAAGAGAGAAAAAGAGAGAGAAGGGGACAGAGGGGGACAGAGATAGAAAGAGAAAGTGAGAAAGAAAAAGGGGCAGAGATAGAAAAGGAAAGAGAAAGAGAAAGAGAGAGAGAGGGAGAAAGAAAAGGGACAGAGATAGAAAAAGAGAGAAAGAGAGAGAGAGATGGGGAGAGAGATAGAGGGAGAGAGATAGAAAAAGAATGAGAGAAAGAAAATGAGAAAATTAAAGAGAAAGAGAGAGAGACAGGAGACACAAACACACAGACAGAGCACTAGAGAGGTAGATAGAAGGACAGAGATAGCAAGATAGAAGATGAAATAAGGATTAATAGGTCAGGTGAGTATACACACTCAATACCTTGATGCCTGGAAGGAAAGTAAAGAAGTCATGTTATCCAAAGAATCAGATAGCAACAAACTAGTCAACTTCTCACAAGAAATTACAGTACAAGAGAATCAATTCAAGGCTACGAGTGATACAGATTTACTTCAGTATTCACCATAAAATAGAGGAAAAGATCATTATTGTGAAACAAAACAGAAGGGACAGTGATACGGCTGCCTTAAGGCACAGATTTCTTTTCTTCAGATGAGGAAGGGAAACAGACCCCCTTATATCTATAAGAAGGAGGTTTTTTTCTTACTTGTGTTTAGAGAGAAGCTGAATCAATTTTCTTAAAATCAAATGGAATGCAATGGTCCTTGGCATTGCTGTTAAAAGCAAAAACAGTTTGATCTTCACACTTTAGAGTACATGACCTGAAGGGCTATAGTATTGAGGACAATCATTCTTTTCAATATCATTAAATATCTTTAAAAAAACATGAAACCAAGTATTCCAACAAAGGCGCAACATTTAAGCTGATGACCTAAATGTGGATCCACCGTTATCACTTGCACATCAAAATCTGCTCCAAACAGGGTGAAAACATGAAAGCCACGTAGGAACATGGTCAACACCTTGAAGGAGCATCATGGGAATCATATCCAAAATGTTAAAGGGGAACTTCACCCAGACATTGATGTGCTGTTAGAAGAGGATGGAGAAAAATCTGATGAACAAATTGAGAAAATTTGAGTAAAATCGGATATCAATTAGTATATTGATATAAAATTAGTAAATCTTTATTTACACCTCTCATGGGTATACTAGAGTTGGAAACTCTGGTAGAATGTGTGATATCATCAAAGAGATCTTCTTATTACATTAACTTTGTACACACATTTTTCACATTTTCATCTTTTTCAAGAAAAGTTGACAATTTAAAAAAAAAATGAAATAGCCACATCAATTCTGCAAGAATTCCAGAAAGAAGGGCAGTGATTCCTCATTTAAAATGTGATATTGATCAATTTTGAATAAAATTATTAACAAAGTGGAAGGGTAATTCTCCATGCTGGCATTAAATGTTGCTAACTCAAGGATGCCATTCAGTAGTAGAGATGAAAACTTTAAAAATTAATCTTTTGTATTCATAGTCAAATTTTGTTCAAATTTTCATAGTTTGTTCATCTGAAATTCGTCATTCATTGACAGCACATCAATTTCTGGGTGAAGATCCCCTTTAAGCCAAGACTTCCACATGTTTGCAGCACATTGTAAGGACATGTACTTCATGAGTGTACCTGACCTGCATTAATGATCTTTTTAATTTTTTAAAATCAAACCTCATACTCTGTGTGTTCGTACACTTCAAAACAAAAGTTTCTCCCTAAAGACCCCTGAATTTCCTGAAAATTTCAACGAGCAACTCAAAAGGGCTTCTTTATCTTTTCATGTACTAGGAGAGCGCACTTTAAGGTCAGTGAAGATGGTAAATTTTTAACACTTTAGCCTGATAAAACTATGCGTTTGTCTAATAAAAATGATGTATAAAAGGAACATAATATTGGCATGCTTTAAGAGCAACACTTGAATTATTAATCATCATGAAAAGATTCAATTCACAGAGCATTATCCCAAAGCTCTTTATATCTCCTTACAATTAATATAGTACTAAAGTCAATTACTTTGGAACGGCTGAAAATTGCTTTAAAAAATGGAAGAACCACTCACTCATGGTCCAATGGTCAGTCAGATGTTTGATATCTAGGAAGGCCACATAAGCTTCTCAAGATGGGTCACCTGATAATTGAGGTCATCTGATACATAGCAGATTTGAGGCAAAGACCTGCAACTAAGCTAGATCGACATGGCATACAAAAAACTGCATATCAGCCAACATTAATCTGTAATTTCACCCGAGCGATAGAGGTTGGCAGATACGTAGTCGTTCTTATAGATGGTTAATTCCTTTCTTCACATTTATCATGTACTTGCCCAAATTATGGCAATTCTTTGCCAAAACTGGAGATTTTTTTTATCATGATAACTATCTATTACAACGGTGATGAAATAGGCCCTTAGTGGTTAAAATGTCATATTATCATTATTTGCTCATGTCAGAGGGAAAGACATCATGAAATGGTTTATGCTGAGATAGGTTTAAGTATAAACCCAAAACAAAGTTACTTGGTTGAACTTTTGGATCAATAAGGGTTTGAACGATTCCGCAAGCTATAACCTAGGTAAAAAGATATTATTTTGATATTACACTCCAGCTTCTAAAGTGACCTGATAAAAATCAGTAATTGAGCAAAAACGAAAAGAAGACAAACGGGTGAGCTAATATATTCACAAGTGTCTCTGCTTTTTTAGTTGTTTTGGTGTATTCTTACAATGAGTAGAACTATGATCTTTTTATTTGGTACATTTTGAGGTAGGCCTTTAGCCTACTGCATCAGAAGAGGCTGTTTAAAGGGGTACTATTATGAAAATACAAGTTGATCTCTATTGATGTATTATACCATTATGAATACCCTTATCAGTGAAAGAGAGTCCAAATGTGTTTCATATATTTAATAATATTTTTTTTCTTCAATTTTATGTTGGCTTAGTAGGGAACGCCCCTAAAAATTCTTTCAAATGTCAATCCTGTTGTGACATCACAAGAGTCAAGTTTGTTCACCTTGCTACATCATGTTTCAGAGCTGGTTCTGTAAATAACAAAAGGAAATATGTGGATCAATGAAAGGGAATTGGAATGCGGAATTACCTAAATTGAAATCCCTGCATTGATTCACATGTTTCCTTTTGTTATTTACAGAACCAGCTCTAAAACATGATCTAGAAAGGTGAACAAACTTGACTCTTGTGATGTCACACATTTGAAAGAAATTTTAGGGGCGTTCCCTACTAAGCCAACATAAAATTGAAAAAAAAATATTATAAAATATATGAAACACATTTGGGCCCTCTTTCACTGAAAAGGGTATTGATAATGGTATAATACATCAATAGAGATCAACCTGTATTTTCATAATAGTACCCCTTTAAGTCTAGGTTTAAATGAAACTTTGCCATCAGAATATAGGCCGAAAAGTCGAATGGTTTGAGAATCGAAAGGAAAAGAATTTAGAAAGATAGGTTGAAGGTTATTGACTCAGAAATGATCATCTATCGGAAATCTGACATGATCCTTTGCTTTCTCCATTTACTGTGACCAAATTACAGAATGGTCGCATATTCCCATTTGGATCAGTATGAAGCGAAGGTATACCTATCCAGAACGCTTGCTTCTAATGTTCATGTCCTAGATCCCGAAACTTGAGACAATGGCACATAAATGCATTGTCAACTTTGATCAGGCATGCTCTCTACACAGCCTTTCCACATATTCACAATGAAGCATCTTGGACAAGACAGATTTGAAACCTTCTAAATTGACGTACATTTGCATGCCTAATTATTTTCCCCATATAATTATTGTAATATGTACACCTGCTGTGACTTTTGAACGTAACATTAATTTTGTCCTTCTTGATATTCAGGGCATTCGTGCAGTTTCAAAGATATCTTAACATACCAATTTCTGTTATATAGTTTCTATGCTGTGTATGATCAAAATTCATTCTTACTTTCAGCAAAATTCATTTTTTATTTAAAAATTACTGGAAATTAAATTAGCAACTATAATAAAACAAATTGACATTGTTATTGAAATAAGGATAATAAAACAACCATAATCAAATGGCAATATGGAAAGAGAATATCAAAAAACAAACAAACATTTTCTTCAAAACAAAGAGTAAATTGTAGCATAGGTGTTGAAAAAATATGAAAATAGAAAGCATAAAAATTGATCTTTGTAAAGATAATGAGAGCAATGAGTGATAGAGAGGAAAGGTGGATAGCAGCAGAAAAAGAGGTTGACACAGGCAAATATTTGTGAAAATAAACAGTTCAAGGCAAAATAAATCCTGACTAATTTTGCAATTTTAGTGCAACCAAATGCATCCAAGAAGAAACAAAAATATCAATTTTCACAACGAAGAAAAATCAGGACATAAAACACAGAGGACCCTAATGAGGAATATACTGGTATGACGTCATCCGAGCCATCCAGCCGAAGCATCATCAGAAAAATGGCCATGTCTGTCAGTAACTGATGGCTGATATAATACCATGGGAACTAGAACCTTAATCACCATCACCTAACATAAGTCATGCTCTCAACTCAAAATCATTTCTATGAAATCAGAGCCGGGGAATAAATGGGGTTTCGCTGATGACGTCGTGTTGTCGCATCAATTTTAGGACAAGGAATCAGTTTTATGAGTCAATAAGGGTTAATTGATAAACCTCTTGCTGTTAAATGTATTTCTAACTTGGGAATAAATATAAAATTGCTTATAAACGTGTTTTTGATAGAAGCAATATTCAGTGAATACAAACCTGTGGTCATTTAACTATGTAATCTTTGGATGGGAATTCACCCGTTCTCAGGATTCTACTATAATATGATTTTGAATAATCAATATAATTATGCTCATCTTGCATGTCATATTGGATTTCTTCCTTGTGATAAACAATAACAGACAGGGGTGACAAAATAATCCATATTTCTTTTAACTATATTTGAATATTTTAGATAACGGTAAGTTGTTTTCAAATTGGGGGGATAAATTGGTTCTTCCAGATATTTCTTATTCACTTTCGATCAATCCAAGAAAGGAAATTGATAAATTGGAAGGATTCTGGAAATAATGCATTGTACTCTTGCATAGCATATGCACCATTTAATCACTATTACTGCATCATCTAGATTCATCTGCCAAATGACTTCATACCGTCATGTCTCTCTGTCTCTAATGCCAATGTCCTAATGCTCTCCAACCACCACAATCAAGGGCAACGTTCTGTACATGCAAGTCCCATATGACCTTGACTCTGACTATGCACTTCCGATGTATGCTTTTTGATGTGTATTTCTTCCCAACCTCATAAACGTCCCATGTCATTTGTTAGGAGATGCTGAGATGCGTCACGTATCAATTTCCTTTCATGTGCTTTCATATCCCAAATCATTTTGACAGACAAAAATAATGCATTTTCATGGAAAACACCAAGTGAATTTGAATCATAATTCTGATTTTACTGCATGCTGGTCTTGCAAAATTTTCCATATCGTATATTCACAATTGTCATCCCATAATGCTTTACGCAGTACAAATCATGCTTTCTTTTTGGCATGCTAACTTCCTGGCCGACTCGGCAAAAAAGCGGCTGTATTGATTGAAAATAGCCAATTGGTCTCCAATTTCGCTTCCAATTTTGTTTATTTTTTGTGTTGCTGTAGAGGGAAAATCCCAATCTTCCTGTACTGATCCGGCTCTACACTATTATTGACAAAAATCCATTTAAACACCAATAGAATTTTAACTTTATCCCTTGAATCTACTTACCTGTAAAATCACAAATAAAATAGATTTTCTTTTATTCAGCGTCTTTCAACACGAACAAGACGATATGTCTGAAGTGAGCATGCCAAAATGAGGGCCCCATTTTTTTTCTGCCATGATATTAGTTATATGTACTTAACAAATGGTTAAACTGATAATATTACAAATGATGATATCACAGTTAAGCAGAAAAATAGATTCATTAAACAATCCTAACTAATCCCATCTAATGTTTTGTTGTTATTGTTTTCAGAATACTAAAATTGAACAGTTTTGTTCTTTTTCATATGACTGGAAAAAAGAATTAAAAATACGGTTCCTCCAAAGAGCAAATTAAGCATTCATTTATCTTTCAGACAGATCTACATTTGTTTTGACATATTTAGAAAACTGACCTGTTTCTTGTAGCATATCTAGCTCAGTGGGTCATTTAAATGTCGAGTGTTCAATTAGAGGCATCTAATGAGTAATGAAAGTCAGTGAAACTAACTGCCAATTGGGCTTACACCATGGATAAAATGAAAGAGGTTTAAAGGTTGGGGAGTAACAACAATTGGAATAATTATCCAAATGCACCTCACTCTGTTTAATCTATTACCACTCAACACAAAACAATTACTTCTAATAGCTTTTTAATTTTTAATTAAGTACTGATCGATACTAAACAACTTTTATTTTCTTTCTGTGTTCTGAAATTGACATAACTGTATATCGCAATATAAATTGAAAAAAAAAGAGGACAAAAAATGGGACCTGGCGTGACTCAAATGAGTAATCTTCTGATTATCAGTCACTCACTCAATTGCCAGATCTACAAAAACCTACACTGAAAGAGCACGAACAAATCATCAGTATAATGTCCAAAGGGCACTGGTCAGCTCCATTCACTTTGTACACTGATTTTTGCGCCTTTCTGACTCCAAACAGACAGAATACAAGAGGTCTTTAAAAAGTATTCTCTTGTCAATGGTCAGTTTCCAATGCAGATTAAAATAAAATAAACAATCATAAAAATTCATACACTACTTCAAGAATGGTAGGGATCACTTTCTAATTGTTTCACCTCATTATGGGCTCAGTTTCCAAGATGTGTGGTGGAGCAAGAGACGTCATACAGCAATGATCACAGTTTGGTTGATAACATGAAAGACAGTTTTATATATGGCATTTCCAGACATATAAAAGCTTATAAATAGTAAAATTGAAAATACAAATTTTACAGTGATCCTGAGCTTTCTTCGCATAGCGTATCTATTATTGCACTATATTTCATTACAATCTGCATTCTATACACAATCATACACTTTATACACAATCATGCAAAATGACAAATGAATCTGACATTCAGAAAGATTGAAATTAAAAATCACCACCTAACCCGGTGAACTCTATGATCTAAAACTATTCAGGGATATTAAAACCTTTGCGTGCAGATTTCTGCAGGAAATTAAGAAAAAGAAGATACATCAGAATCTACCTGATGGGAAGCATGACTTTAATAATGCAGTCTTCAGATGTAACCTCTCACATTCTTCAATTGAAAATGTCAATAGAAGTGTGATCTTTCAATACAGCAAGAAAATGTGCACAATCCCTTTCATTCCCACAAAACTTATTTGTTAAAGGTCTCTGCTTTTATTTTGCCGTTAAAACAAAAGGCAGTGTTGAGAGATATTTGTGAACGAATAGATTGTCATAATTTGTTAGCATTTCGAATCCTGCATTTAAATCAATGAAAGTTTCATGTACCATGTAGCAACATTTATACACACATCTTTGTTCAGCATTCAATGAGAAAATATTGTTCACCGGATAACAAACAATCACAGTTCAATAGAAGGAAAGAATGCTTGTTGCTAGGTCAGACAAGCTACAACATTTGTCTGAAAAAGCAATGCAACTGTATGCAAATTGTATTCTGACTATTGTGAAGTAGTTGTCTATTGAAACGTCAATACATAGCTTATCTTGGGGGCAAACATTTACATAATGAAAACCCTCTATGCTTTCACAAAACATTTCTTGCGTTCTGTAGCTGGAGGTATTTCCCTTCAGCTAAATCCTGGAAAGTAGAATTACAGAATATCTTTTGATATTAGTGCTTTAACCTTACAATGAACATTTTTCCAAGATAATCATTCTTCTTGGCTGCCAAAACACATCAGACATTATTCCATGTTATGTTTTCTACAGAACAATCCGTGCCCATATGTACTAATGAATAGATTTTCTTTGAATTTCAATCATTATCCCAAGGGTAAGACGAAGGGTGAAAACATGAGATTACGTAGATCACCGGTCAATGGCCTGTATGTTATGCATCCAATTGATTTATCTCATGTTGTGCAAGCATACAACATGCAGGGGGATAATCACCTTGGCCCATTCACTGATAGTCTCTGCTACCCTCCAGCTGTGTGTCAATGAAGAAAGCACTTTTTATATTTAGCGCCTACTCAAAGCATGTGATACCAATATCAATCGGTCAAAAGATTTCAAGTAAATCAACTTAAAAATATGAAAGCCAGAAGAGCTTCATGGGGGTGAGAAAAATAAAATAATACTAAGAATGATCTACAATTGAATGAATATGTTTTGATGTAAAAAGGGTCTCTTCGGGTACAAAAGAACTGTTTCATCCAAAATATAAAGATAATTTCATGTTCATTTTTTTGTGTCTTTTCTTGTATTTTCAATCTATCAATTTAAATGACGATATTTTTTTTCATGTTTGATAAGTAAAAAATAGAGATTTTGCTTCAATAGGTTGTTAATTATCACTGTTATTCCTGTTTATTGCAGACCACAGCATGGACAAATTAACATAGCATTGAAAAGCATGTCCTTAAGAGTTACAATAAGACAAATTAGGCAAATGAAAACAGATGACATTTTGACTGTTTTCTTTAATTATCTCTTTCTTACTCAATAAGACGATGGTATTTGAGTGTCCACACATGATCTTTAATTAAGTGTTGATGGGCACAAAAATATTGTTGAAATAGACCAAAACTAATTAAACGCACTTGAAATGAGAAGCAAAGACCTTTAGAAAACAATACATGAAGGTTGTGTGTTGCTTTGCTATTAGCCATTTCATGATAAATACTACACAACAGTCAATTTTACCTCAAAAACAGGTATTCCACAGAGAAGAAAAACAATCTTTATTGGGGTATGACCACAAGCTTTGAACTGTCTATCAAAAAAAATAAATCAAGCCTGTCTTGTAGAAGACACAGAATTCTTAAATGATTGCTTGCTCATAGTATGCAATGTATGCTGGATCATATTCACTTTCACAGACAAATTTGCTCAACTGATGAGAAACATCTACCGCATAATCTAGTTCCTCTACACCACTCAATTATACAACAGAATCTTAAGTTTGGTTAGTTACAACTGTAAAACAATTTACGGCAGAAGACGTAGCAATTCAAACCTAATCAAGTATTCTGCAAACATAAAAGAGTATTTTCCAACAGTCACTATGAAATAAAATCAAATTATAGAAAACACCATAAAAGTCATTAAACTCACATTGATGGATTTAATTATGAATATCTAATGCGCTCAAATTACTTCTGCTAATTTTGTTTTATCTTCTCCTTATTCAATTTCATCTTCAAAATGTTCAGTTGAGCAGAATGTTTTACAACACCCACTAGCAATATTAAAGACACCGTCAAAGTTACATGACTTTATTTAAAGGTTGGGTCTGAGCCAGAAAATTCTATCAAAATGAAAAAAATAGATACATGTACATCTAAATCCATTTAAACCACAAAAATTTGACCAACAGACAATAACAAGTCCAAATGAATCAGAGAGTAAATAAAGATGCTATAAATGAATATTTCAATGAGACAACTGACCAGTGATTTTCATGCAAATCAGCAAAATTTGATCACGTGTTATGACATATGTCAAAACTTTTCGATTGGTATCTTATCATAACTTATTGTTTTCAAGAATCCGTTTTGACCCAAAAATGCTAATTCTTTTAAATATTCAAAATGTTGAATCAATAAATGTACCTGCACACATGGGAGAGAGGGAGAGAAAGAAAGAGAGATAACAAGAGATGTCAGAGAGTGATTAAAGGAGATATAGCATAACAATTGTAATAAATAAGAAGAAGCAGAAAAGGTGTTGTGCAATATGGATGAGTGTATTTCATGCTCAAACAAAATCAAGAAGAAAAAAGATGAAGACAAAAACGACCCTAATATAATAAACATTATTTTATCAAGATGATAATTTAGGCAAATACAAAATGTTGGGGAATCCACATATGCCAAAGCTGCAAAATGCCTGAAGTAATAGCATGACACCATTCACTTAACATCAAGAGGTAGTTTGTCTTTCAAATCTGAATCCTTCTTTGCCAGCCTCCCATAAAGTTCTTTGACTTGCTTATATCTCAATCAACCTATTGGTGATAGATCATTGGTTTTTAAAATTCCAAAGCAAATAAATCATATTGACTAAAGGAATAAGGATTTATGATATAATGTGAGTGACCATTTTAACAGCCAGATCATATCAAATCTCACCCCATTCCACAATGTAATGAGTACTAGTTGATTATTTATTTTATGCAGAAATGCATGGGTTCCCCTTCGGCTTTGGACATTTCTGAATTTACTGAGGAATGGAAAAGCATAATAAATGTGATTAGAATAATTGTTATTCACATGTTTAAAAGAAGAGTCTACCCAAAAATAATAATTTTTTAACATAAGCAGAAAAAATTGGTGAGCAGAACAAAAAAAGTTTGAGAAAATTCGGACAACTAATAACAAAGGTATGAATTTTTAAAGATTGGAAAAGTCAGGCAAATCAGTGCAAATTTCCAGGTATGTTGCCAATTTGATGACATCATGGGTGCACAACTAACCATTAATCCTATGTATACTTAATTATAGTGCCAAATTCATCATTTTTTACAAAAAGATACAAAATTTGTATTAATGTAAACATGCAAATATGAGAGTTACATATCTATCATAAAGATATACTATAGTTAAACTTGTGAGGAAATCATATTTGCGGGAAAAATTAAAATCTTTAACATTGATATCAATATCATAAATAGTCAGTTGTGCACCTATGACATCATCAGTTGCCAATTTGTCTAGATATTCAAACATTCATAACTTTCTTATTCGTTGTCCAATTACACTCAAACTTCTTTTGCTCTGCTCACCAAATTTTCATGCATCTGTTGAAAAAAATTATAATTTTTAGGTAGACCCTCCTTTCAAGGCTTGTTTTGTTAATAATGACAACTTGTTAACCGCAAAACCACAAATTTACTTTGCTAGCAAATGAACTCGTTTAATTGAGCAGCATGGATAGCAATCTTTCTACAGACATGTTCCTATATCATATCTTAAAATGAAAAGAAGCCACACAAAAAATGGCTAAAAGCATTTTGTGGTGAATGGGATAAAAAAGTGGATGTATTATAACTGTTGTGGAATTTAGTTACAGGATGCAATCCGACTTGTCTTCGGGCTAGGTATCAAACCAAATACAACCTACAAACAAGAGAAATCAACTATTTAGAAGCCTTAATGAAAATCATTGTTGTCATTGAAAATACAAAACCATGACGTCTAGCAAAACAAAGAATGACTGATATTCCCTCTATTGGGAAATGGTAATGATATTAATAATGGCTATACTTTTGGTATGAACTACTTCAAAATGAATTTGGTTTTGTCGGAAACAGAAACAGTATCATAACTTGAGGGATCAATAATTCATTATATAGCTGGTCAAATATTTTAATCTAATGGTGCGGATGTGTTGAATAATTCGAATATATTTGGCTCATGGTGGTCAAATTGTAGACAGTATTCATAGAGCTAAAATACTTTGGTTAACCTCAGCCAAATAGCTCACTAAAAGTAGTTTGATGAGATACCTTCTATTCCTCTTAGATATAAATGAATTAAATTATGTCCGGTCAAATAGTTCTCCTGTGTATCATTAGAACTGTCAAATTCAAAGCCTCATACCTCAGATGAAAACCAATATTTATTGAACAGATTTTACACAATTGATACAGGCCCACATTTGGTTTGAAATAACTGTGGATCGTACAAGGATCTTGATCAAGATACAAAGTAATGCCTGATTTCAATTCAGGTTTAATAGCATTGTGGTATTCAAATTGTCTCCATGTTTTTAACGTTGAAAAAGAAAGGGATGATCAGATGTCTTATCGTTCAGACATTTATACTGGAACTGGGATGATTTAACAGGCAAGAGGCAAAAATAATCTAGGCATTTTAGGAAGAAGCTGCCCTTTAAAAGGTCATACTTTCTAGATATTGAGGACACCTGTTTTAGGACATCTATTTTTAAGACACTTGATCAAAGTGTTTTCTTTCAGGTTATGTTGTTTCTGACTCTTCAACCCTCGCCAAGAAATTCATCCATTCTGTGCTGCACTCAACCCATGTGCTATAAAGGTTATCCAATCACTGTGGACATTTGGAAACTCACTCAGGAGTAAGGTAATACACTTTTAGTGCAGTTGTTATGGTTCATCCTTTGATGTGGTTAATAATAGTAGAAAAGGACTTTGGGCCTTATATACGGGAAAGCATCATATAATTAATATAAAAAATAATCTATTTGGCATCTTCAAAATACTTTTTCATGTTCAAACAATTTATCAATTTATTCTATATTGCAAAACACTATCACACTAGTTTGAGCAATGTGTTACCTTATGAAAGTCAGAGTTTGCATATCGTGCTGCTGTATGAAAGTTAGAAAGGACTATATTGTTACCTGAAAACACCTGCACCGTCAAAATAGAATTATAATGATTTCTGAGATATGTTCATATTCCTAAGTGCTTCAAATCACAGCTGAGGATCACACCACCTGGCAATCCTGGGACATTTACAATCTTTTTAAAGGACTCTTCGGTCTAGAGTTTGATGCCATCAGACACAGCATTTACGTCAATGCCAACACTGACTTAAGTAGTGTGTTTGCACAGAACTCAATGTACAAGTCATATCCTCTTATCCCAAGCCTGGGGAGTCAGGAATAAACTAACCCCATTCTCTGTAATACTCCACTTCCTCCATCTCTTTCTCTAAAATCTTGCATGGGAACAGTCGCACATATAGATCCTTCACATTAATGATAACATTCACATGAAAGAACATATTTGATCAATAAACAGGTTTGCTAATCGACAGGGTGCATGCAAATGGATGCAAATTTTATGCATTCTCTACACATAAAAGTTGATTTTGACACACCAAAAATCTTGCCTAAGGATTGCCCAACAGAGCAACGAGTAATGTATTCAAACTGGATTTCAAGTATTGTATTTCAAGTATTGACTTCATTTTACTCCACAGCTCTCCATTATTGGATAAGAAGTTTCAGCAGTTCTTTTTATCAAATAAATTCATGGTATGAAAAGTACAAAAACAAAAATAAAATATTTTCATAGCCCAACAAAAGATCGGAGACTACCACCCAAAAGAAGACTAAAAAGAGAGAAATTGTAATCTGAAAAGTAAGATTTTTATAGGGCATTCAACTCGAAGAAAAAATCGGCTCGATATCCACGGAGACTGATTGGGTAGTTGACCATGCAGATTTAATTAGCTTGGACACCGTTTGTTTCATGTCGGTGAGCTATCTCGCTGTGGACTCTGCAACGCTCCAAGATAATTACAGTCAGACGATAGGTAAACATTGTTTCACGTTCGCATAAACGGTACAGAATGTCAAAAAGATGGTTCGGCTTGATTTAATAGAAGAGGATAACGATTTGCCAATCACACGTCCCACTGGACAGAGAGCTAATGAAGAATGCAAAGTATGATTACCAGGGTACTCCTTGATTCAATGTATGTGATTGTGTTGAAGCTCTAATTCAAGCTCTCTGAGCAGTTTCTTAATCTTGAAATTATAGATCTATCTTCTTTTTGTGTGGTGTTACATCACCTTAAAATTACTTGTACTTTATGATATGTCATAGAATGAAGAAAAAGTTAATTCATTTTCCCAATTTAGTATGATTTTTAAAAATTTTCCAGACATAAGATTTGGCAGAAGTGTTTGTACACTAGGGTGAGAAAAAGGCTCAGCTGCAAAGATGCAAGCATTTAAGGCAAAATATGATCTTCAATCAAATAAATAAAAATGAAAAAAGCAAAATAGCTGTATTGCTTTGAAAATTAAGAGATTGAATGGGTTAGGCCAGCATGGATCTCTTGAGAATGCTCTCTGTATGTAAAATTGCCTGTTGTTGGAAAAACTTCATTTTTAGTAGGTCTTCAAAAAAAAATTGTAAATGTAATTCTTATAAAATATTATATTCATGGCTGTTTGTGGGAAAGAAGAATTTACCTGCAGGGAATTGATCTTAACAGTGGACAAATGAGCACTGTATTGAAAGACAAACCAAAAAATTAAGGACAATCACCTATAAAAATTAGAATGAAGCAACAGCATTTCTGAAGTTGTTCCCCAGAAATTGGATACTGGTCACAAAAGGCAGTGCACTTTTCATTCCAATAGGGGTAAATTCAAGATTAGATTATCTTGTATGTGGAAACAATTAACAGAAAAGCTCAAGAGATGCTCTTAAGGCTCTAAGGCAAAAAATCCAACACAATGATAACTATCATGGGACTTTCTAAGAATCCAGTTTCACCCACATGACACTCTGACCTTTATTCTCAAATATAATGCCACTCCACAGCATTTTATTTCATTAGAGCTAGTAGTATTTTCCCATTACCCAATGTAACTGGAATATGATGTGTAAGTATTCCCCATTCATACCAAGAAGATATTTTCTCAACAATACTCAATTGAGTTTGGTGGTTGCTCTGTATAAATTGATACAATTTTTGCTCATCTTAGTAGTGCCTAAAAAAAATACAGGTTGGTTGTCTCCCATCTTAACCTCCAAATAACAACTAATCTATGTATTTTTTGGACAATCTTCATCAATAAAGATCATAATTGCGCTCTAAAATTTTTCCACTAAAACACTTAAAATTCACCCTTTTCAAATATCTAGTTCTTCCAAATAAGCATTATCTTAGGACTACCTTACAGCCTCATGATAGAGAAAACATTTTTTTAAATATCCATAGTTTTAGGCACTGTTTGTATATATTAAGCTGAATGACTTAATTGATTCATGGTGGTAACTATGCTCCAGGTTCAAGCCCTACACATTTCCCACTGATGATAAAACTAATATAATAATAATAATAATAACAATTGAATTTATATAGCGCTTTTTCAAGAGGATACAATTCTGTCCAATTTCTGGCATAAAAGAATAAGAATGATACAAGTTGTAAAACCAAATTTCCTTCTCTCTCTCTCTCTCTCTCTCTCTCTCTCTTGAGGGCGGTAGTCCTAAACTAAAGTCTTTAATTTGCATGTTTCTTAGGGATCAGTGTCAACTTTCTTGTCTCAAAACAATACACAATTATTCATTTATTTACAATAATGTTGTCATCAAGTATCAAAATTGTTAGAAAATGAAATAATTCTCATAAAACACATTGATAGGTTCATATCTACTGAAGATAGGAAAAATAATAAATGTTTTTGTTTTAATTTCAAAGGTTGATAAGTTGGGGTTTAGTGTCCTTTTATAATAATAACAGATGCAATTTATATAGCGCACGTATCCACTCTGTGGAGTGCTCAAGGCGCTTTGCATTATTATTACCCTGGCTTTAGCCCGGCGTACACCAGCGCATATGGCATTTCAAGAAATAAATATTCCTACCAGGTACCCATTTACCTCACCTGGGTTGAGCGCAGCACAATGCGGATTAATTTCTTGCTGAAGGAAATTGACGCCATGGTTGGGATTAGAACCTACGACCCTCTGGTTGAAAGGCGAGAGTCGGAACCACTACAATTACGGCGCCTGCATCCTTTTGTTTATTCTTATGTGTGATCTCACAATCAGATTGAGAAGCCCATTTTGATGTTAATTGTCAATAATTGTGAATAAAAATAAATACACTTCTGATTGCATGAATATTATTGTATTCAATTGTTGTCAGTAAAGATTGAACATAAAATATCTGAATTGGTAATAATATTGACATTGAAAGTACACAATTTCTTAATTAAAAAGGAAAAATGAGCATATATAATGGTCCAGAATAATATTAATTTTAATAATAATAATGATGATAATAATAACAATAACAATAACAATAATAGTATTAATAATAATAATAATAATAAGATAATTATTGTACTGCAGTCACTATATGAAAATACTCTACTCAAAACCAAGGATGCAATGTGTTACTTATGGCTGGGAAAAGGCATAAGTTACTTTCTTGGATAAAAAAAAAGATATAAAAGACTGTGACTTTGAAGAGTCACTTCAAGGACTTCCTTGCCTCAAAAATCAATTGATTCTCACTAATCCCTGAAAGCTCTGATGTTATCACACCCTCAACCATGAACCTTGGACGTCAACTTATAGACAGGTTTACCTAATTAATCATCTAGGTGTTATCCCTGGGATGAGAGTGTGAGCCGAGTGAGATTAAGTGTAATAACCCTATGGGCCAATGAGGAGCTGTAAGTGATGCCGTGCCAAGCGGCATGAGGGATGTACAAAAGGGGTGTCAGCGGTGGGATCTAGGTTGCTCATGTTACATTTGAAGAGGTATTGCGTTACGTCCCAGGATCTTATTTCCATACCATAGGTCAGTTAAATCAATTTTAGTCTCAACATGGCTTGTTGGGTAACAAGAAATATTCTTTGGATGATAATAACTTCTGTCTCTCTCCTTTTTTATCGTCTTCAGTCTGTGATTTTATGTTCCTATATTTGTCTTGGTCAGAATCTGTTTGGCTGTCCCTTTCTTTATCTCTATTTCCTCTCCACATACGGCTGACCTACTATATGAAGAAAATAGGTTTTAAATCCTGTTAGTAATATTGTAAATGCTTCAAAGCTGACAACAGCAAGATAACCGCGTGCAGTTTCATCTGAATCACACAATTATGTAACAGTACTTCTGTTCATGGTCATATCTAAAATTTTGGACCTTGATTATTTTTTTCCCCATCAATCATTCATTCTACATATTTTAATTTCATTTACAAGTACTTCAGAATAATATCATACAGAATACGAAATGATAGATTATTCAAGTATGCTCACTTTAACATTATATAAAATAAAAAGAAATATAAATATTATTATCAACTCTGCATGAGGAACTATGACTTCTACTAGTCTTTATAAAATCTGTTGATTACTCTATTCTGCTATTTTCAATCAAAGCACAGTCTGAGTTAAGCTGTTTGCTAATTACAATAAAACTTTGATGTAAAAAAGAACTCCAAATGTAAATGCGCACACATTTATGATATCAAATTTGTATGTGTGCAAGAAATCAAACAGAGTCAACTACTGTAGGTGCTGATACGCATATAGAATTTACATACAATAAAAAATGTCTTCTTGACCTTAACTTACTTTTCTGACTCACAGTCTTCACTCAAGACGCCCTCTGAAAATTTCTCCACTGATGAATTACACCCCAAGCATTTTGCACACCTAAATATTCATACCTCGCATATGGCCTATTCCTGAAGTTGGGAAAATAAGTACTTGAAAGCCATTATATTTTTCAATTGCTCTTTAAACTTCAGTCATGCTCTATGTCTGAATATGATCAACAAATGCAGAGATGCCAACCATTCCAGAATATGCATGAAATGTATTTTCATATGAATTGAAGGCTTTTATTACAAGTGAATGGCTGAGGGTTTCATAATCATTGTCATGTTTGCTCCCATTTTTATTCAACTGTTATGTTATTCAAATTCTAATTTTGACTTCACGCATATTCCGTACCGGTTGGCATCCCTGCAAACCACACCGCATGATGGTTATCATATCTGCATGCTACTAATAGGGATAAGTGTTCTAAAAGAATGCATTCACCTTGAAAAAAAATGAACGCTTTTTTTTAGGGATGGTGATGACGCAGTTGCAACTCTTGTGTTTGATGATCAAAGGCTTGACAATAACGAATTCTACTCACTATTCAACTTCTGTCTTTATTGCGTTCAACCCATTCAACGACAAAAATTCACTTGAATTCTGTGAATACCAAATACGATAGCTTTTTATGGACCCAAAATAATGACACATGCTTTAAAAGCTATTAAAATGTGGCAAGTATATTCTCATTTGTTCATGGTATGTTGTTTTTACGAAGTTTGCATTAAACATTTACTTTAATTGGCACAGGCCAACTTATAATTGATTGCAAGTTTCTAGCAAAATTTGTGATATGAAAAAAATTGGGAGAACAAAATATCATGCTCCATTTTTAAAGTAAAATATACATACCACCATAACTTTCAGATACTCGCATTGAAAAGCTGTGGATTTACATGTACTTTGTTCATTCACAATCGATAGCTATTATACGTATTAAAGAGGAACCTCCCCCTGGAATTAGCATGCTCTTAGTTATTGGGTGAAGAAAAATCAGAATAACAAAATGTGAAAATTCCATAAAAATTGGACAATCTGTTCAATGATATCACAATCGCTGCCACTGATGTGCATCTGCGCAGTTGGCTGCGCAGTTGGCAACTTGGGCAGAATCTGTGATCTACGGACAAGCGGACAAGTTTAATTAGGATTAAGATTACTTAACTAATGGATTAATATAAAATCTAGAATAAGGGATCAACAAGATTCCTTCAAAAATAAATGCAGAATCAATAAAGGCATCCGATACTCAAGCAAAACACCAACATTTTGTTGATTGTGAATGACAATGTTAATTGTCAAAATGGATCATATGGATCCCAACCAGTGACAGGGATAGTCATATACTTGAGAATTTGAAATTCGTAACTTTTGAATGGCATGACCAATTTTACTTCATTTTTCACAATTTTTTCATCTTATTTTTCTTCCTTAAATGAGTTCACAATAAATCCAGGGGTGGGTTACCATGTTAAAAGGTCTATTTGCATGTATCACAAAGCAAGGTGGCAAGAGTCATTACCAACAACATTGCAGTATTATTGTGAGGTTGACATGTTAGCAGCGAAGACTGTAGATTCTACCAACTTTATCTTGTAAGTAAAGTAATTGCGTCTTATCAGAAGACTTGCAAAGGCCTGTGCCCTTGAGACAGATACCGTCATCTAAATTAGCATGCGATGAAGGATGACGTGATATCTGGGTTACAATGCGACATGGACAAAAAATAAGACAAAAATTGCACGCTCCTTCCGAGGACTTCTGCCTCTATTGATTGAAGAAAGAGCTTTTTACTTGGAATTATCAGATTTTCTTCGAGTAATATAAGAGCCATAAATCATGTTGTAATATAAAGCAATTAAAATCAAAGTGAAAAATTAAGTAACCTTAGTGAAGTTCAACATAAAGAAGCAGGATAAAACAACAACTCGCATAAAGTGATGTTCCTGTAGGAGCTTATCAATTATATTATTCAGATTTTAGATACTCACCATGGTATTAGGAGTTATATGATTGTATCCACAAAGCAAACTTTAAATTCTATTTCAACATAACTTATATTCTTACAAGCTTCCCTCTGACATTTTCCCCCTCTTGAAACTTTGAACAAAAAATTGAATTTGCTGGATAAAATACGCATCATCCCTGGCTCAAAATCGAGGCACACGTTTTGCTCCTGTTTACCTTGAAATCCTTCACGCTTACGAGTGTTTTCCTTGTCTGGGCCGCCATGTTTACCCACGCCTACAAACTAATCATCAACAAGTAGGAACAGATATGGAAAAACCCTAGGGCTTCTATTTCCCCCTGACAATTCCTTCCTAATCTGCAATGCAATAGATTCTTGATTATCAATTCGCCAATGTCAACACAAGAAATACATAGTAATGATGGTGTCTAGGGGGCCTCCGAGCCCTCAAACATTCTGTAGAGCAAGTTTTGTAAGCCCACACAATATGTACTTCTACATAATATTTTCTTTATAAAAGTGCATTGATGGATTCAGGTTGAGCTGCTACCCTGTAGGAAAATGAGTCATACTTCCTACATTTATCATTTCACATTTTTTGTTGACACTTTATTTTCTTTTTATCAATGGGCTAAAAAGAGCTAATTAGTTGAGAAAATATTTTCTCAACAGAGGACATCATTCTCAGTAAATAATTTGGCAAAAAGCCTCAAATATTTTGAACTTTTATTGATCTTCAAAGGAACGATGATCAGATTCACATCTAAAATTGTGTTATGCTTAGCTTCCACATGATGTTTTTGAACTACGACATCTACTAACTTCATCTCTAAATTGATTTAGGGGTGTAGAATTTCCTATGTTGCCTTCATTGCTTTATAATGTTGGCTTTTGTTCAGCTAGCACTAAGACTCAGTGTTGTGTGAAATTAGAGTATCATTGTATATTTTCAATAAAAATAATTCAATTTTTCTAATACCAAGCAAATGACTTACTTATGTATCTAGAAAATGAGGTCAGTCAACATGGAAAGAATTGGTAGATTTTCAATTTTTTTAATGGATTTTAAGCAACAGACATACAAAAATTAACCTAGATGTTACATGGACATCACATTGTTTTCACATTGTGTATAATTGCTGGGTATCAAATTGCATCTGTGAGAAATTGACCCAGCTCCATTGTAATGCCCTAAAGACAATTAGATTGGTGTCTGGTCAGAGTAAGTTACATAAAATGGTGAATTTTTTAAAAGCTGGCCAAAGAAAACCTGCCATTTAATAATGAAAAACAAAATGCTGAAAAAAATCAAGGACAGTGACACAAGTAAAAAAAAAGAAGGTGAGGCCATGACTACTTTAAACAAATAGAATTCAAAACCGAATATAGTGCAAGAGTTGAGACATCCTGATAAGAAGGACATATCAGAGTAGAACATGTCCAATGAACGTCAAACATCAAAGATGTCTAAAAGAAGAGGACATGCAGGATTTTCTTATTTTAAGAATTATTAATTGGAGCTCGTCTAATGCAGATTAAGACTAACACAGGCAAATACACATTGAACATCTAAAAAAGCCTCATAAGGGGCCTACACCTGATAGACTGCAGGGCGGATAGACCGTGCTCTCTCCTCCTCCTCTCTCTCTCTCTCTCTCTCTCTCTCTCAAGAAAACGGACTATCGCCCCTCATCTAGGGTCCGATAGACTGCAGAGCCTATAGTCCACGTTCTTGGGATAGAGGGAAAGAGAGCGCGGTCTATCGGCCCCACGGTTTATCGGGATTCACCCTCATAAGGCTTTACAGGGAGACAGTAAGAGACTTCTGAGAGGAAAAAGTGACCAGTGGAACTAGTTGGAACGCTAATGAAATACAGGCATGTATCACTTTCTTATAAGTTAAAAAAAGAGACTCACCAGTGAAATCAGAGCGGAAAATCTTGTGCATTGACCAATCACAGTGGCAGTTCACTTGAATTTTGTTCAACTTTTTACATTGTAAGAGGTTCCACCAGTTCCGGAAAAAACATAATGTGTATTTGCATATGAATGAAAAGTTTACATCACCAGTGAATTGCTGCCAGCATGGCTTGTGTCATCATGTATTCTCTCACGTTTGTTCAGCTTTTTTGTTAAATTCACATTTCAATCTTTTTTCATCCATCTCTGCATTTTTACATGCAGCATTTTCATTGTACATGCACACTATGCAGGTTTTGCCAACTATTCAGGAGGATTGATTAATTTGTATGATGGGAAAGTAGAGCATGATACAGGGCCTCTAGGTAGATCAATTTTTATTATTGAAAGAGCTACCCTGTATAAAGGAGACCTAGTAAATAAATAAATAAATATATAAATAGATATCAAAAGAAAAAAGTTAAACGTAATTCAAACGTGCGTTCCCCGGTAACATTCTGAATGAGGTGTTGAAGAGGATCAAGCATTGTGACAAGAGCATGCTTCATTGATCATCACATCCTACTTTTGTAAAACAGGCATTTGCATTCAGAAATTTGAGGAATGATATACGAATAAAGAAGGAGAGAGAGAGGGAGGGAGAGAGAGAGGGAGGGAGAGAGAGTGAGAGAGGGGGAGAGAGAGGGGGAGAGAGAGGGAGAAAGAGAGGGAGAGAGGGAGAGAGGGAGAGAGAGAGAGGGAGAGAAAGAGAGAGACATGCTTAGATAGATAGGAACAAACAAATTGGCAAAGAGATCTATGTGATAATTATGGGAGTACAAAGCTACAGAGCATAAGAGAAAGAGAAAAAGAAAGTTAAGGGAGTTATTACATTTGGAAGTTATGAAGTACATGAGGAAAAAAGAAAAGAGAGCAAGTTGAGGGGGTTTCTACTCTTATATGTCTTTGGTTAGTACATACAGAATGCACATGAGAGAAAGAGAGAAAGAAAGAGAGAATGAAAATGTAGTTAAAGGAGAAAGGTGAAAAGAGAGGGAAGAGAGACGCCAAACTGACAACCAATCTTGAGGTTATTTGCACATTTGTCAAAGGCTGGGCAGAAAAAAAGAAGAAAGTGAGGAGGTGCTTGAGACTCGTCTTGCCACAAATAGAATATTTATGAGCTTCAGATGATACATTCATCTACATCCGTTACACTCACAAGTTTGACAAGCTCCTTATAAAAGCAACTGGTGTAAAGCAGAAAAAATAAACGAACGATTAAATTCCAGAACATCTTGTTTGAAAATTCGCTGAACACAATTTCATTTCCTAAACTGCTTAATTGTTGGCGTGAATCAATATTCAATCAGCTTCTCTTGCGGAAGAAAAGGAACACCACTTGACGTAACTGACAATCTTGAATCTTCAAATGTATTTTAAAACAAAATATTGGCTATGATGCTGAACCAAATAAAACACATGAATTAAAAATTCAGAGGTAATCTGAAAAGATAGGAGTATCAGATTTCCTCAAACTAAATCATTTGTTCAGTAAACCTGGGCAGTTTCACTAAGTTACAAAAAACTTTAAGAATAACTTTAAGAGAAACTATTTGAAGTTCTTGTACTTAATGATTTAGAATCTTATGAGCAATGAACTTATCAAAATATAATGTACTCTAGTCTTTCTTTACGTCATTCTTAACTTTAAGAAAGGTTTGGTGAAACACCACCCTTGTGGCACAAGCAAATGGGTGTGTAAATTCAATAAAGCATAAAAGTAGGAAGCTTTTTTGCTTGTCCACCAGGGGCCAATTGCACGAAACAGTCTTAGCTATCCTCTTCAGGCTGGGGCATCTTAGGTTCTTGTGCCATCCTCTTAACATAGTCGTATCTACGCTAATGTCTATGTTACGAGGGTGGCACAAGAAGTCAAGACAGGAAGAGGATAGCTAAGACCTTTTCGAGCAATCGGCCCCTGAGTGACAATGAAAGCCAACCAAAAAATTGTTTTTCGCCGGACACTTCAAATAGAAACTGTCATGAACATCTTGAAAATGTCTTGAGACTTAGCCATCACTATATTTCTTGAGTGGATGGTGCTGGGGATTGATTCCTTTAACAAAAGAATTGTAAGTTTTCTAAGAAGCCAGGTATTTGAATAGATCTAGTTTATATTAGATATTTCTTTGAGCATAATTGTAGATTCTATCAGACGAACACTCGGGCCCAGTAGTTACTGATATTCCTGCTTAGAACCATACTACATTTTGTTATAGCTGTATAATGTCTTATCTGATAAAGAATATGAGTCAAGCCCATTAGTTACAGATATAACTTCTGATATGAATTATTTTTAGTGCTTCATTCTAAGTATGAAAATGGGAACTGAGATAAATGATCAATTCACCTATATCAAATAACGAAAGTAACTGCTTCACCACTTCATCTGAAATGAGAAGCCTCTGTTTATATGACATCCATTGTAAAACATCATTACTCAGACAGATGAATTCCATATAATTTGTATGAAATCCGAAATTTTCATTACATAGAACTTTATTGAAGGAAAGCCAGAGACTTATTTGTGTGGAAACCAAAACTGTTACAAACTGCAAACCAAGAATGTCTTCTTCAGTACACAAAGTCATGCACTGGCAAAAAAATAAAGCAACTTTAGTTATTTCTGTGAATGTTAAATCCTCAAGCTATACGAATACAAAATTCTAGTTTTTCAGTAATTTGAAAAATGGTCAATGGTGATGATCACAAGGAAATGCAAATAGAGAATAAAAAGGAATTGTGAAGGAAAGAAATATGTATGAGCTAAAAAAGCAAAGGCCAGAGTCCTTTCTAGAAAGTAAATGTAGTGATTGAAACCCAGGATCATTGCCCTCCAGAGGACAAACTTTTATATAGTACATTATCCTCATCATTTCTTGCCTCAAGCTGATTGTAAATTGTATAAAAAATTAATCACCAACTGTTTTGTACAGACCTCTTGAAAATGAGAGAATTAAAATGCCTTAAGTGGTAGACAGATATTTCTAATTTTGAATTGCATTTAGCTCATTTGATTCTTCAGTTTCCCCCTTTGGCAAAATACCTAATCCACTGACATGATGGAAGGGGATGATATTTGTAGTTTCATCACAGCAGCATCTGTTTCCATCTGAACACACTACAGACTTGTACTTTTATATGCATGAATATAAAATACAAGGAAGAGGATAGGATATCATTTTCTGGAAATTCATAAAAAATTACCAAAAGTAGCAAAATAAGATATTGTTTCCTTGTTGTTGAATAGCTTGATTTTTTTCAAAAAAAATCTTGTATGCTGGTTGGCTTCATAAAAGTTAGTTTGCTCTCATAGGTGCCCCAAATTGTAATTTCTTTTAAATCCTTAATCACCAAGAACTCAGAATTTTCTTAAACTGTTGTGTGTTTCTTTCAACAAATCCACATCTACATATTGGTATTTATGCACATTTTCACAACTGTAACATTCATTGTAGGTGCTCTGGATACATGTTATCTCAATTGGATCTATACAGTCAAGCTCTTGAGCAGAATGCAGGTAGCGACTGTAAAGAAAATCAATAGAAAACTAAAACTCTTTTATCAAGATGACATTTAAAAACGAAGCAACACATACACACAGAGAACTCAAAGGAGTTTTTGGGGAGTAAATCAAAATTTCAGAATAGGGAGTTACTTTTTACACCCTTTAGGGAGTAAAAGTTGGGAAAATGCAAGGGTGTAATATTGTGGGAGTAATTTCACTCCTCAATCTATTTGGTCGAGTTCTGATTGGTCAATTAAATGTAAATCTGCCACATTGTTACGTTACAAACGGCGTGCGCATTCTCGGTAAGTTATCGCAATAGGCAGGATTACTTATATTCAAATTTATGTGCGTTTAACGTAGTTACGTGGTATTCCATAGACCGATTGATAACAATAAGACTACAATAATTTGAATCCAGTTTGCATACATTACTTGTTGCTATGTCGGGCAAGCCAGGGGCAAGCTTTCTAGTTGTCAAGAACAACCTTTGTGTTAGAGCTAGAGGCATGCACAAACATTGCATCTATAAACCCGCCTATGATAAGCGCAGTCTGTTCATGTCAGTGGTCTTTTCAGTGGATCTGCGAAGTAAATCGGCAAGATTTTAGCCCGAAAGGAGAGTTTGGGCATACCTGTCTTCCTTACAAGTTCACATCAGAGGGTTGTGCAAGGTGTAAAAACGTAAGATTTATCATTATCATTATTGATTCACACGTACAGGATAAGTTTAAAACTTGAACAGCTGCATACAGCAGTCCTACATATTCATATTTATTGATGGGTTTGCCGTCAATTAATTTTAAAAAAAGAAAGCGCTGTACTAGGAGAGATTATTGACATTGTTTTGATCTGTAGAAAGAGGTGAACTTCTCTATGTATATCCATGGATATATCTAAAGATTGCTTAAATATCGCCAGTTGAGTTGGAACCCCCCCCCCCACACACACACACACACACACACCAAAAAAAATTTTGTAAATGTGTGTGTCACTGTAGCTGTGTGAATTTGAATAGTTCGGAGCTCCTCATCGGGAGCGTACGTACGTCCCCTCTCCACAACACAGTACGTCAATATTATGCCGACGATAAAAACTAAATAAAAATTGATTTTTTTATCAAATTAAATGTGAAAGATAATGACCTGTTAATGTACAAGAGCATTTTGTCTCTTGGTCTTCAATGTAATGTGTATTTATCCTTTAAAAATGCAACTAAAAATATTAAAGTTTATTGTATATAGCTCATTCAAGTTTTTTGTATAGCTCATGCTTTGTAGTTCATTACCATCATCTGAATGATAATCAACCTTCTTGTAAATGCTTTCTTTTATTACAGGATACCTGGAAGCAAGCCCTTCGTAACAAATTAAAAAAATAGGAGGAAACCTCTAACCCAGAATGAAGCCGTCAACAAGAAAAGGAAAAAAATAGACACGAAAGGCTAAAGAACAGGAGAATTCCCAGCCATCACCAATAAAGAAAGCAAAAAGAGATCACCCAGTACAGGTATTATTTTATTATCACATGAATAATTTATCTGCAAAAGGCGTTAGGTCCACTTTTGCTCTTTCAGAGTAATTGAGCCTTTTTAATTTAACGTATTTAACAGCATTTGTTTATTTAAATATTTCTTAAACCTTTTTTTATTGTTTGGCAGTCATTAGTATTTTTAGTTCCCCTCCAAGAAAATGTGTTGTAGTAACCCTCCCCCCCCCCCCAAAAAAAGAAACAAATCAAATTTGTATCAAACAGTCAATAAAGCTTGAACACCAAACAGTAAGGTGAGACACATCATAAATCATAAAGGGAAGAAGTTGAATTTGCCCCCCTCCAAATGATCCAATGAACAAATGTTTCAGTTGTGATTTATGAGATTATTTTGTTGGAATGTATCATTTCCAGGCAGTTGGAGAAGATGAAATGTCTGTAAAACGACACATGGAGGAGCTACGTCAGCAAGTATCCAAGAGAAACCCAGACCCTGCCATCGTAAGGACGGATTGAAACGTACAAAGGCACACCGCAAGACCCTGGTCAAAGAAAAAACGTTGATGTGTTAGAGGTCATACCCATTTTAAAATCGAATGGAATGGTAAGATCATACTTTTTTTTTAATAATACAGTTGACTTCGGATAAGTTGAACTTGCATAAGAAGTTGTCAAATTTCCATAATTGAACAACTAAAAAAGTGCCAATCTCTTCTGTACCTTCTCTGAGTTATGGCACGAATCAGACAAAATTTTCCAGTCCCTTGAGATCCGACTTTATGCGAGGTCAACTGAATCTTAATGAGAAATGTTATTAACATATTGTAGGGGTTAGATGTCTTGCTTTATTTGTTTCTGGGATGGGTAGAAAGGCGCCCCTGTGTTCAGGATTCAGATACTCAATACTAGTTGTATATTGTTTTATCATCTCTTTAACCCTTGTACAGCTGGGTTTTTTGTTTGCAGAGGGTAGCCCCTGTTG